>JAQQSW010000586.1:0-35357 GCA_028646575.1 Pseudocheirus occidentalis
TAGAGGGGTGTTGGAGGAGGGCATAAAAGGGAACAGATGGTGGGAGGGGCCTTACAGTGAGATCAATGTTCTGGGCTGGGGGGTAGGGGCAAAAAGGGGAGAAAATTTGTAACTCAAAACCTTGTGGAAATGAATGATGGAACCAAGAAAATAAATTAAAATTAAAAAAAAAGAACTACAAATTTAAAAAAAAAAGAAAAAAAGGATCAGGTGAAGGAAATGGAAGCCTAGAGAAAAGAAGTTTTATGTGTGATACACAGGCAAGACAGAAAAGTTATCTTCAAGTATTTAAAGGGCAGTTATTCACAAGAAGACTTAGACTTTGATGTAAAAGGTCATCTTGGGCAAAACTAGGGACAAATGATTGGGAAATATGGAGGAATAGATTTCAGCTTGATGTTAAAAAAAATAAGCCTCACAAAAGGCTCATACTCATATTAGGAACCCTTTCTTTAAAAAGAGAGTTAGGAGGGGGTGGAGCCAAGATGGCAGCGTAGAAGCAGGAAAACTTCATGGCTACCCCCATAACCACCTCAAATACCTATAAAATATGACTCAACAAATTTTAGAGCTTCAGAACCACAAAGTAATAGAGAGAAACAAATCTCCCACTGAGGGCAACCTGGCAGGAGGACAGGAAGGGTTCATCACAGCACAATGGGATCCAAGACCAGCTCCGCATGGGCCCACAGTTTTAGCCCCGGGCGGCCCCCACCAGTAGCTGCAGCAGAGTGGCAAGAAAGGAATATAATGAGAGGAGATAGGGAGAGACAGAATGGGGTAAATTATCTCATAGAGAAAAGGCAAGGGATAACTGTTATAATGGAGGGGAAGAACAGGAAGGCAAAAGGGAATGGGTCAACCTTACTCTCATTGAATTTGACTTAGGGAGGGAATGACATACACACTAAATTGGGTATCTTGCCTTACAGGTGAGTAGGGGGAAAGGGGATGAGAGGGAGGATGATAGAGGGGAGGGCAGGTTGTGGGGGAAAGTAGTTAGAAGCACACACTTTTGAAAAGGGACAGGGTCAAAGTAGAAAACAGAACAAGTTGGGGGCGGGACAGGATGGAGGGAAATATAGTTAGTCTTTCACAAGAGATCCACTATGGAAATGTTTTGTGTAACTACACATACACAACCTATATTGAACTGCTTATTTTCCCAGTAAGGGTTGGTGACGAGGAAGAAAGGGAAAGAACCTGGAATTCAAAGTTGTAAAATCAAATGTTTAAAAAAAATTGTCATCGTCATCGTCATCATCATCATCATCATCATCATTACATGCAACTGGGAAATACCATATAAACGCACTGGGGTATGGAGATCCATCTTGCCCTACCAGAGAATGGGAGGAGAGATGGGGGAGGATATAAGAGAGAGTGGACTGGGGGAGGGGGTATTCATTGGGATCGTTGTTTCGGGGTGGTAGTTAGGGGAAATATAGGGAGAAAATCTGTAACTCAAAATCTTGTGGAGATGAATGATGTAAACTAAAAATAAACATAAAATTTAATTTTAAAAAAAAAGGAGAAGCACTAACATACATACTCCAAAAACCCTACAGTTCACAACAGACCTAAGAATGATTAAAAAATCTAATGAAAACCTGCAGTGACTTCTTCCATCCTATAGCTACAAGAAGTATCAATCTAAAATCAACAGAAAAGAGGAATACCAGCAAAAGTAGCTGCTAGCAAGTAGTCTCCTGGCAAAATCAGAAACACCAAGGAGCTTGTAATGCTCTATGTCCAGAAGCAGAAAAAAGTGAACAGACCCTCCTCAAAAAAATCTGAGGGCAGGAAAATCTCTGAAGATAAAGCACTTTGAACCTCAAAGATCTAAGGGATCTTTGATTTAGAAGTTGGAGGTCATCCCAGGAGCCTAGGTGACCTACAGCAAGACCAAAGAGGGCTGAAGCACCTCACTCCAAACCTCAGCAGTAGGTGTAACCTGGCTCTGGTACAAAGCCCCAGTTCAGGAACTAAAAATGCAGAGATGAGTAAGTCAAAGACAATACTAACCAGCATTACAATTTATCACAAATTTAGAGAGCTATAAAAAGGAGAGAATAACTAATAACAGCAAGCAGAGACTCAAAGGAAAAAAAATGGATTTTCAAGGACAACATGAATATCTAGAAGAAATGAAGGGATTTTAAAAATGAAACAAATGCTACATAGAATAAAGAATTAGAAAAATAAATTACTTGATTATAAAAGCCCCCCCCAAAAAAGAAAAAGAAATTACTTGAAAAGATAATGGGAAATCTTACCATTGAAATGGACTCCCAAAAACTAGAATAGATCAAAGAGAAATCAAGAGTACCACCAAAAAACAAGAAATATTAGAACAAAATGAAAATATTGAGAAAAACTTAAGAAAATATAAGTTATCTGGTATCAAATACAAACCACCTGTAAAACAGGTCAAAGAGAGATAATTTAAGAATTAATGGGCACGGTAAAACCTTTTATTTTTAAAAATTTAAAAAGCCAAAACACTACATGTCAAGAAATCATTAATGAAAACTGCCTAGAGCCAGAAGAAAAAGTGAAGATAAAATCTGTTAATCATCACTCCAAAGAAGCTCCAAAAGGAAAAGTCCCAAACTCCTTAGTTCCCACTTCAAAGAAAAAATACTCTAGACACCCAGAGATAAACAACTCATATAACAATGAACAGTTAGGATCACATAACACCTAGAAAGCTTCTATTATTAATAAAGATCTTAGAATACACACTTTCAAAAGGATACTAGAATAGTTCAGTCTGAGAAATGTATTATAACCCTATAAGAGGAAAAACAACCTTTTATTGGTATAGAGAACTTTCAAGAACTTCTGGTGAAAGGAACAGAGCTAAATAGGACCTCTGAAATGCAAGAATCCAGAAAAACCTAGGAAAGATAAATTTATTTGAGCAATTGGAAGGGGCTATATGATGATGTAGAACTAACATTTTAATAGGAGAAAAAACAAGTGTCCTTTCAGAACCATAATTACTTCAAAGAGTACTGAGGGAGTTAAATAAGAAAAACAGAGATGCCAGTGGCTGACTGTTCCTGTTGGGAGTGTTTGAAGAGAGAAAAGAAAAGGTTGGGTAAAAAGAAGCATACGGTACTTTAGAAAAAAAGGAGTGTAATTTGCTGTTTTTTTATAATTGGAGTAATTGAGTAGGCATTAGAGTAGAGGTTCTCAACCTGTGGGTTATGATATCAGATATTTACATTACGATTCATAACAGTAGCAAAATCACCATTATGAAGTAGCAACAAAAATAATTTTATGGTTGGGGGGTTACCACAACATGAGGAACTGTATTAAAGGGTCATGGCATTAGGAAGGTTGAGAACCACTGCATTAGACAAACATCTACAGAGAATGGGACAGAGGAAATAGCCACTATATAAACCTCACTCTTACCTAAAACAGATAAAGGTTCTCTCTTTCTTTCTCTCTCTCACATACACACGCATGTATGCATGCATACACACACACACGCACACACACACACGCACGCACACACACAATTTCATGTAGGAAAATATCAAATTTAACACAAATTGAAATGAAAACCATGTGGGAAGCAAAGATGATGTAGTCAGAGAATAGTCCCAAGCAAAGCAGCCTCCCTGAGAAAGGGATAGAGGGGTGAGAGAAGCAAAGAACTAAGAGCAGGCCACAGATTGCCTCTTGGACAACAGGGGAATGGGCCAACAAATTGTGATACATACATGTAAGGGACCATTATTGTGTCATAAGAAATGATGAAAGACAATTTCAGAGAATTCTAGGTAGCATGAACTGATACAGAGTGAAGTGAGAGGAACCAGGAAAATAATTTATGCAAGACCAACACTGTAAAGACATAAAAAGATTTAAAACTGATTAAAACATTAATCAAGCATGTTTCTGGAGGACCTATGATAAGGGATGTTACCCACTGCCTGACAGAAAGGAGATATGGAGACTAAGTGTAAAAAGAGGCACTCATTTCAGGACATTAGGGTCACCATATAGATCTGTTTTGCTTGATGGTGCTTATTTATTACAAGGAGTTTTTCTTCCTCTTTCTTCTTCTTGGTTATTAAGGGGAGTAGGGTAGGGAAAGGGATGTTATCAATAATGATTTCCCTGAAAAGAGTGACATTGTAACATATTTTCAACTACCCAGAAGAGAGGAAGTTCAAAAGTAAACAGGACAGTTTTGAAAGTAACATGTGGAATTTTTGTTTGTTTTTTTTTTTTAAAGCAAAATTTTGAAATGAAAAGTCATGGTTTCACATGAAACTCACATTTTCTCTCTTGTTCTGTGTATGCAAATGCTTTTTAAAATTTTTGGTGTTTAAGTTCACAGGAAAAAAAACTGAAAGTTAAAAAAAGAAGAAAGTTCTGAAAGAAAAACAATTTTGAAATCATGTGTAGAATTTATTATAAACTTTTTTTAAAAAGCAAGCTCTTATAAAATAGAGTATGTGCCTTAGATTGCCTCTTGGACAACAGAGGAATGGGCCATAACTTCATATAAAACTCTTCTGCTGTGTACAGAAATTTATTTTTTGGTGTTCGAGTTTAGATTTAAAAATAAAATTTAAAATAAAAAAACGACAAAGTGAGAACAGAAGGAAGTAGATAAGATGTTTTGAAAATAACATATGGGTATTTGTAATAAATTTTGTTTTTCTTCCTTTATCAATGTATGGAGAAGAGAGAGGTAGATGGAACAGAATTCATAACTGAAAATTTAATTAAAATTTTAAAGCATTACATATTTTTGAAAAATCTAGTTGTGAAACAGAGATTCCAAGTTTCATTAAAAATTCATTCTTGTGTTCTTATGTGTATAAAGAAAGATTCTTTCTTTGGTGTTAAAGTTCAGAATTTAAAAATTAAGCTTAAAAAAAATTCCAGTATTTAGAGAGTAAAAAAAAAAAAACAAAAAAATAATTAGGAGTCAATAAACATCATAGGCACTGAATAACATTTTTGAAAAAAGAAACTGACTTCTCTTGATTGGTGAACTCCTCTCTGTATTGCTAAATTTCAGCAAAGCCCCAACCATGTTTCATTTCATTCCCTCCCCTCTGACCAACTCAGAATCCTCTACTTCCTTGCCAAACTCCTTATTTCTGAAGACGTTTTCTCTCACTACGAACTGTGGCCCTCCCTGACATTTCAACTAAAGGGTGAAGTGTATTAGGAAAGATATCCTAACCCCTCTCTCACTTGCCCCATGAAGGTTAGGCTTGTCTTCTGCTAGGCTTCATAGCTTGAGTTAGAACACAGAACTTTGGTATGAATATTTATAAGAAATGGTTATTCAGGAAGCTCTACCCCTCAGTCGAAAGTTTTTCAAGACCTTCTAGACTAGAGCATAGATGTCAAACTTATGGCCTTCTAAACACTGAATGAGTCTAAATCAGATTAAAAGGTAATTGTAAAATGATTTTTAAAAAATAAGTAGGCACAAGTAGGTAGCACAGTGATAAGACTACTGGCCCTTGGAATCAGGAGGACCTGAGTTCAAATCCGACCTCAGACACCTGACACTTACTAGCTGTATGACCTTAGGTAAGTCACTTAACCTTCCCCAGTTTCCCCCTCCAAAATATTTTTTAAATAAAATAATTATTTTTAAAAAGCAAAAATATAATAGAATACAGATGTTAATTTATGGTTCTGTAAGTCTATATGCAGCCTACAAGGATTTATTTCTATTTGAGTTTGACATTAGTAGTTTAGAGGACCTTCCATTACTTATGGGCAGTGAAGTGGCACAGTAGACAGAGTACTGGGTCTGGAGTCAGGAAGACTTTTCCTGAATTTAAATTTGGCCTCAGACACTTACTAGCTTGTATGACCCTGGGAAAGTCACTTCACCCTGTTTGCCTCAGTCTTGTCATCTTTAAAATGAGCTGGAGAAGGAAATGGCAAAGCCCTCCAGTATCTTTACCAAGAAAATCCCAAATGGATTCGTGAATAGTCAGCCACGACTGAAAAGGACTTAACGACAACAACAAACCACTACTTAACTGATTTTAGGGACTCAATTCTGACTTCAGATGTTCAAGAAAGATAAAACAATTTTAACATTTCCCTGAGTGACTGAATCTGGAAGAGTTCTGGGAATGATCTAGTCCTTGGACTAAACGATCAGGTCCATGTGGTGGGTGTTACCAAATTGCTGCAATTCACAGTGGATCTCTCCATAAAAAATGGTGATTCCCTAGTAGGAGTGGAACCAGGAACATCATGACTACAGCAAAGATGATGACATTTCCTGAAAAATGACCAATGCTCACATGATGGGAAGAATTATGCTCTCATAACATTCCCAGGATAAGGAAAAAGGAAATACAAAATTTTTGCCTTACCAGGGGACTTTCAACTGAAGGCCTGTCCCCTATCTTCTGTGGAATTTCAGCAAGGGTGAAGATAGGGAAAAGAAGAAAGAGTGGCTGGTACAAGAGAGCTGGCCTAGAAGGGAATTAAGGAGTCAAACCAGTAGAAGTCACAGTAAGGATACAGAATAGGATTTAGTAAGGGAAGGCAGAGGAAAAGGTGAAAAGCCTACAGATTAGGGTCAGATAAGGGGGTCTGGGAATGGTAAGATTGAAGGTATGACCATCTTTGTGTACAGCAGAAGTAGGATGGAGGTTACCAAGAGAACATAAAAAAACAAAAGATGGCAGCTCAGGACAGAGCCTTAGGTTAACACCTATTATTAGAGTGCATGATATAGTTGCCAATCTAGCAAAAGAAAGCAAGAAGCTGCAGTGTCTACCTGGATGACTCTTTTAGATACTTCTTTTGGTTTATCTATCTGTTTCATTCACTCCTACCTGAGTGTTTTAATTCCATCATTAAAGTGGCTTTCATTAAACTAACAAGAAGATTGCAGATATTATTCTAGAATGACATAATGTCTCTACGAAAAAACTGTTTTTCTTTGCAACAATGTTTCATCATGCTAGATTTATAGTTTGTCACTTATATGCTAATAGTATTTATATGTAATAGATTTTTCACATGACCTAAAAATGTCAAATTTTCAGTGATTTCGCTTCTTGCCATGGTGTCCCAAGATGTCTCATATGAGGCATGAAGATTCAAACTCAACAGTAACTCTCCTCAGGGATCTAACTCCTTGAACCGTAGTTGCATTGCACAAAATCTGGGCAAGAAGGAAAGTTTGGAAAGAACTGGATTTCAAGTTTGTGAATCTGGCTACTAATTAGGAATTTGCTACCCCCAGGCAAAACTGAAAAGTGATTGTAGTTTATCTTTGGTTTTCATTCACTCTTTTCCAGCCTATACTCTTTCTTCCTCAAACACATACTCCTCCTTCTTACAGGCAGCACCTATCAAATGCTTCAATGCATATTTCCAGTTAAATACAGAACTTGAGAGGACTGAAACATCTTTAAGATATTCCTCTCCAAAATGACTGCTAAGTGCCCCTCAAGATCATATTAAATGCCTGCCAATTGAGAAAGTCCTAACACTATGGTGAGAAAGTTGTTTGTTATACTGGTATTTTTTACTTCCTTTATACATGTAAGAAAAATCAAGCTATACTAGAAAATGTTATAATTTAGAATCCAAAAGATGATTTAGGAGATATAAATCAGCCATGGACATAAATGAAATCTAGTGTTGTATAAACAACTTCTCTTGATTTCCTTTCTTATCAGTCCTAGTTTTGGGGAGTGTTTGATTTGAACCTGATGATACAGTAATCTGTGCTAACACTCCATAATATCAGGAATAGCCACCAAATGTTCTATGGGCTAGTCTAGGTAGAAGATAAGTTCCTTGATGACAGGAACTTTTTTGTACTGTTTGTATCCTGAATATCTAGCATGGCAACTTATATAAGCAGGAACTTAAAAGTGGGTGTGGAATTGACTAATCTAACCCTAAATTCATTCTAGAATAAGTACAAGAAAGGTGAGGTTCATATCAGTCTGAGTCTCCCAGCTTAGCATATACAAAGCAGATTATATATACATATTTCATTACTATACAATGTGATATGTAGCCCCTTGTAACCCAGTAGGATATAAGCTCCCTGAGGACACTATTTTATTCTTTTCTCTTTATATCTTTTATCATATCTATCACAAAGTCCTACTCTAATGTCTTACGGTAGGGTAAAGGTAGAAGTATCCAAATATCCCCATGCCTTAAATACTTAAGTACTTGTGTCTTAAATAAAGGGAACAGGCACTGGCCCTATGAATTCATTAGAACAGGGAACTCATGAATGAGGAAATTCTAACACTGCAGGTCAGTATCTTCTCTTTTTCTGGTCTTTTCTTTATTCACAAAACCATGAAGCTTCTCATAGAGTGAACACATTAAAAAGTTTTGAACTGAATGACTATAATAGGAAAGTTTCTATCTTCAAATATTAAAATGGAGACACCACCCAGGCCATATCTTACAGCAGAATGAATGATGAATTCACATATCTTTGTCAAGTCCTTGGCCAAAAGAGAGCGTCTCAGGTCACACCGGAGGGTATACTGTAAGAAACAAAATTGGAAGGAAAATGTTGCTTCAGTGAAATTTATTTTCATTTTCATAAGGTTGATTTGTAATAGTGTTACAAATAATTATAAAATAGTTTAAACATATTTAATAGCATCCCAATACATAACTACAATGATTTATTATTTATCTAGGTCATGTTCTTTCTACCTTCTTTGTCTGTTTTGTTTTAATATATCAGAAATCCATTTAGATATTTTTCTACTAATTAAGCTTTACTTCCCAGTATTTGATAAAAAGCTTTCTATATTTCTTCATATTCTCTGAGTTTACTATTTTTAAAAGAATTATCATATTTCATTAAACGACATGGTACTGTGGAAAGAGTGTTGTATTAGGAATCAAAGGACCCGGGTTTAATCAGCTCTGTCATTTTCTACCTAAATCACCTTAGGAAAGTGACTTAAAATCTTTGGGCCTCAGTTTCTTCATTCACAAAATAATAAAGTCAACAAATACTTAATCATTTATTATGTGCAAGAGCTGAGGATATAGATAAATCAAAAAAGAAAAGCATTCTCTGAAGGGGAAAAGGAGAAGTCTAGATTCAGGAGAAAAGCTGGAATGGTGAAGAAAGAGATAAAACTGACTTGGGCCCCTCCTCAAAATGGAGGTTCCAGGAGGGATTCACAATTAGAGGATGGGATATCAAGAGTGAAGGGATCTTCCAGGGTGAGAAGGCTGCCCACATAGGATGAAAAATGCAGAGAGCTGGACTTAGATGACTTCTAAGGTTTCTTCTAACTCTAAATCTATAATCATGACATATGCCAAATATTATTTAGACATATTCCTACCATTAGACACCTTTTTTGTTCCCAGCTTTTTTTTTTTTACTTTTACATGTAAGAAGCTATAAATACTTTGGCAATTTTAGTTAGTATTTTTTTTTGTGATACTCTTAGGATGCATTCCCCAAAGAGAAACTTTAACTGGGTCAAAGGACATGATTATTTTCATTAACTTATCAAATAATGCCAGATTACTTTCTAAAAATATTTCATAAATCTGCGGAACCACCCAACAATTTTGTCATTTTGCCATATGGCTGTGTGGTAGCATCTTAGTTTTGTCTTGATATTCATCTCTTTGGATATTAAAGAAGTTTAACTTTGGGGAGAGGAGTAATTATTTGCAATTCAAGATAAACATTAAACATGATAACATGAAACTGATACTAGTTAATAAATTAATATAAAAGTCAAGTCAATATTTATTAAGTGCCTACTATGTGTCAGACACTTTGCTAAATTAACATATATAATTTAGAAAGCAATCCTTAAGATAAAATAATTCCCATCTAGATAAAATATACTATTTTAATATAAAACTTCAATCACCCCAATAGGCAACTTAGTTCACTGGAAAGTAGATGTGATTTAAAAAATTTTTTATTTAGCATTTTATTTTTCCCCAGTTATATATAAAAACAGCTTTTTTTGGAGGGGGCCAGGCAATTAGGGTTAAGTGACTTGCTCAAGGTTATACAGCTAGTAAAGTGTCAAGTGTCTGAGGCCAGATTTGAACTCAGGTGCTCCTGACTTCAGGGTCAGTGTACGCTTCACTGTAAAAACAATTCTAATATTTGTTTTCAAAACCTCCAAGTTCCAAATTCTCTCCCTTCCTATTACCCCTCATTGAGGATGCAAGCAATTTGATATACGTACAGTAAGGTAAAACATTTCCATAACAGTCATATTGTGAAAGAAAATAAAACAAATTTTTAAAAACTCAAGAAAAATAAAGAAAGTTTTAAAAAGTACACTTCAATCTGCATTCAGATACCATTATTTCTTTGTCTGGGGATAGATAGCATTTTTCATAAGTCCTTCAGAGTTGTTTTGGATTGTTGCAATTATGAAAAATAGCTAAGTCATTCACAGCTGATCATGCTGCCATATTGCTGTTACTTTGTACATAGTACATTTCACTTTGCATCAGTTCATATATAACCTTTCCAGGTTTCTTTGAGAGCATTCTGCTCATAATTTCCTATAGTACAATAGCATTCCATCATAATTACATACACAATTTGTTCAGTCATTTCCCAATTGGTGGACATCCCCTTTAGAAAAGAGCTGCTATAAATACTGCTGTATGTATAAGTCCTTTTTCTTTTTTCTTTCTTTTAAATCTCTTTTGGGATATAGACTTAGTAGTGGTATTGCTAGGTCAAAAGGTATGCCTGGTTTGATAACACTTTGGGTATAGTTCCAAATTGCTCTACAGAATGGCTGAATCAGTTCACAACTCCACTAATAGTGCATTAATGCCTTGTTTTTCCCACATCTGCTCCAACATTTGTCATTTACCTTTTCTGTTCATTTAGTCAATCTAGCAGAGAAGAGGTAGTACCTCAGAATTGTTTTAATTTGCATTTTTGAAATCAATAGTAAGTTAGAGTATTTTTAATATGGTAATATAAATTTGGCTTTGATTACCTTATCTGAAAACTGATCACATCTTTTGATCATTTATCAATTAGTGAGTAGTTCTTAATTTTTATAAATTTGATTCAATTCTCTGTGTTTGAGAAATGAGACTTTTATCAGAGAAATTTGCTCCAAAATTTTTTAAAGTTACTATTGCTGTTTTCCCCTCCATCCTACCCCCCCATTTATTCTATTCTTTCTCTCCTTTCACCCTGTGCCTCAAGCGTTTTCCTTCTGACTACCTCTGCCCCTAATATGCACTCCCTTCTATCACTCCCCCATCTCTTCATTTATCCCCTTCCCTTCCTACTTTCCTGCAGGATAAGATAGATTTCTATATCCAATTGAGTGTGTATGTTATTCTCTCTTTGAGCCAATTCTGATGTGAGGTCCACTTACTTCTTCCTCATCTCCCCCCTTACCCTCAACTGAAAAAACTTTTCTTGCCTACTTTGTGAGATAATTTAGCCCATTCTACCTCTCTCTTTCTCTTCCTCCTAGTACATTTTTCTCTCACCCTTTAATTTTACTTTTTAGATATCATCCTTTCATATTCAACTTACACCGGTGTCCTTTGTCTACATATTCTCCTTCTAACTACTTTAATAATGAGAAATGTCTCATGAGTTACAAATATTATCTTTCTATATAGGAATGTAAACAGTTTAACTTTAATAAGTCCCTTATAATTTGCCTTTCCCTGTTTACCTTTTCATGTTTCTCTCCAGTCTTGTATTTGAAAGTAAAAATTTTCTATTCAGCTCTTGTATTTTCTCAAGAATGTTTGAAGTTTCTCTGTCTCATTTAATATTTATTTCTTCCCCTGAAGGATTATACTCAGTTTTACTGGGTAGATGATTTTTGGTTGTAATCCTAGTTCTTTTGCCCACCAGAATATCATATTCCAAGCCCTCCCATCCTTTAATGTAAAAACTGCTAAATCTTGTGTTATCCCGTATGGCTCCGTGATACTTTTTGGCTGCTTGCAATATTTTCTCCTTGACCTGGGAGTTCTGGAATTGGGCTATAATATTCCTGGCAGTTTTCATTTTGGGGTCTCTTTCAGGAGGTGATCAGTAGATTGTTTCTCCCTCTGCTTCTAGAAAATCAGGGCAGTTTTCTTTGATAATCTCTTGAAATATGTTATCTAGGCTCTTTTTTTGATCATGGCTTTGAGGTAGTCCAATAATTTTAAAATTCTCTCTACTGGATCTATATTTCAGGTTAGCTGTTTTTCCAATGAGATATTTCACACTGTCTCCTATTTTGTCATTCTTTTGGTTTTCTTTTATTGTTTCTTGATTTCTCATAAAGGCATTAACTTCCATTTGCTCCATTTTACTATTTAAGGAATTATTTTCTTTAATGAGCTTTTGAACCTCCTCTTCCATTTGGCCTTGTCTGTTTGTTAAGATTATTTTCTTTAGTATTTTTTGGTATTATTTTCTTCAGTATTTTTTTTTTTGGTCTCCTTTACCAAGCTATTGACTCATTTTTCATGATTTTCTTGCATCACTCTCATTTCTCTTCCTAATTTCTCCTCTACCTCTTACTTGATTTTCAAAATCCCCTTGGAGCTCTCACATGATATGAAAAAAATTCATATTTTTCTTGGGAGGCATTGGATGTAGGAGCTTTGACTTTGCTGTCTTCTTCCAAGTGTGTGTTTTAATCTTGCTTATTAGCACAGTATGGTCAGGTTTTTGTTTTTTTTGTTTTTTTCTGTTGCATGTTCATATTCCCAGTCTATTATATGACTTTTTAACTCTTTGCTAAAGTAGGGCTCTTTTTCTAGGATGGAGGGCACACTCTCCCAAGCTTCAGGGATTTTGTGCAGTTCTTTTCAGAGATACTTCTAGGTTCCTGTAAGTTTTTAGTTCTTCCAAGGTGGTATGATCTAAGGAGAGGTGTTCACTACTCTCCTGGTCTGTGCTCTGATCTGTGAGTGACCACAAGCATTCTTTTCTGTCCTGGAATTATAAGAAAAGTTCCCCTCTACACTTTGGCCACAAGCTCTGCTATGCTAGTGCTCCTCCTCACCCTGGGACTGCCACCCAGGACTGTGACCTGATCAGAATATGGGCAAAGTAATAGAGTCCTGCCTCAGTGCTAGTAAAAAGAACCCTGTAATTTCCTTCTGATCAGTTGTTCAAGTCCTCTTACTGTCTGTGGGCTAAGAGCTCCAGAAGCAGCTGTTGCCACTGTTAATTTAGTCACTCCCCAAAGTCTGCTCCTGGTTTGCTGGGGCTGAGGAAGTGCTGGCATGGCCTGTGCTCCACTCTCACCCAGGTGCAGTAAATCTTTCCTGTTGACCTTCTAAGCTGTCTATGGCTTTTGTGGGTTGAAAGGTTGTAATGGCAAAGGAATTTGAGGATCTTCCTTGTCCCTTAATAGGCCTAGGGAATTTGAAGGTCTTCCCTGCCCTTTAATGGACCTCACTTGGAGCCTAACAAGAGATATTTTCTGAGGGAAGGCTTATTTTTCAGGAAGGCCCACACCTTTTGCTACTTTATAATTAGGCAGTGGGTCATGAAGACTGTGATGTCTTCTGACTCTGAAGAAGGCTAAATATATTCTAAGGTGAGGATTTACTTTGGGGCTCACTTATGGGAAAAGTGGAGTGATTTGGCCAGATGAGACTCTGGATAACCACTGAGCCCCTTGGCTTTGAAAACCTAGATGCTGGTGCTTCCCTCTCTGCTAACTATGTATGCATGTAATGGTCAGACAGCTAGAAGCCCTGTCTGTTGGTCTGTTGAATTGTGTTATTGTCTCTGTCTCTATTTTTTGCCTGCTTGTAATTTCTGTTTGTATTTTCTGAAGTTTGGGGTGCTGACTTTTTCCCCTGAACTAAGTGAATGATACATATGTTTGATTAAAATAAGATTGGTAACCCTTTTTGAGTTGCTTTCCTTTAGAAAAGCAGATAAAAGAATCTATGCTAGCAGCCATCCTGGGTATGCTAGGGTGCTTGCTGTTATGGAGGTCTGAAAACTTCCAGTGATGCCAGTGATTCAGTCTCTCTCAAGCCCTGCTCCTGATTTGCTGGGGCTGGGGCTGTGCTGAACCTCACTCCTCTCCCACCCTGCTGCAACTGACCTTTCCTGCCAACCTTCCAAGTTGTCTTGGACTGGAAATCTGTTTCACTCTTTTTGTGGGTTCTGCTACTCTAGAATTTGTTTAGTCATTTTTTAAAAGGTATTGGGAGGGGTTTGGGAGAGATTTCAATCAAGTCCCTACTTTACTCTGCCAACTTTGACAAGCAGGCTTTTGCAAATTAGTAGATGTGATTTTTATCAGTATTTAGCTAATAATAAAGTTAAACTTGCAATTTCGCAGAACCCATAATTACTAGTTTCATGGAAAAATCAAGCCAATAACAAATAGCAAACAGATCTTAGAAATTACTTTTAAAATTCTAGCCATTAAGAAAGATAGAAGAGGGAAAGGCATTCTCACATAAATTCAATGGATCTATTGAATCTGTGATCTTATCAACTTACTAGTTTTTTCCAATGATACAGATCCCAACTCATTCATGTCTACCAATCCTGGGTGACTCTTGTACATGTCCTCTCAAAAGTTTGCCACCAGGATTCTATACAATGAACTAAAGGCCTTCTAAACTTTTTTCCAATGTCTTAAGAGTGTCAATAACACTCTGCCTATCCACCTGCTATCCCTCATTATTGCCATGTGACCAGTCCATCTTCTTTTCCTGATATTCAGTTCTTTCTAAATCTTGTTCTTATTAGGAATCGCCCATTAGTTATATGTTGTGGCTTGCTCACACTCAACATATGAACCTCTCCACTGCTCAATGATACTTGCTTCCATAAAGCAATACTGTAAGTTTTAGTATTGAAAAGAAAATGCGTCTTTGCTCTTGTGGAAGGTTTGAGTCAATGGAAAACCTTGGCAATTTCTCAAGAGCAATCCAGCTTGCTCTCTTCCTCCTGTTCAATTTTTTGCTCAACTTGCTGTCCATCTATATTTCCTGTCCCAAATATACAGAGAGTTCTTGTTTTACATAAGTGGGGCATTCTGCAGACTTCTATGTAAAGGATTTTTGCATATGCTTTGCCTTAGACTTGGGGGAGGGAAAGAGGGAAGAAGGAAAGTGGGCTCACCCCTATGGAGGGAGGGGGCCAGCAGGAGTGGTGTAAGAGGGCCTAGGGCACAGAAGTGAGAGTAGGAGGCAGGCTCACGCCAGGCACTTAGCCACCTGGTGAGAACCAAGAGGAAGAAGTGAGGACATGTGGGGGCCAGACACAGACACAGATAGGATAGGACAGCACAGGGGTAGGGGAGAGACAAAGTACCAAGCCCAGAAGATGAAGGACAGCCACATGGGGACCTGGACACAAAGACGAGTGGGCTAAGAGGGGCAAAAGTTTCCTCTCTCAGCTGCAGAAGTTCTCAAAACAAACCCCTCAGCCCATGGTGGCAGTGGTGTCTGTTCTTCTAAGTGTCTGTTCTTCTGCTTTCACTTAGAAGTTTTTTTTGGGGGGGAAAGGGAGAGGGGAGGTGCTGGATGATGAGCAGAGGTGCAAGAGAAAGAAAGTACAGTATAGTTAACAGGGTTTTTTTGAAATGCACATTTCTAACACAATTTTTTACATAAAGTTGAATTTGCATAATGACAACTTCAACTGAGAACTTTCTATATTACTAAACAATATCTATAGGGCATCCATTTCAATTCAATTCAGTAAAGATTTATTAAGCGCCTATCATGTGTCAGGCATTGTGCTAAGCACTGCAGATACAAATAAGAAAAAGGGACTTTCAGCCATCAAGGAGCTTGCTATTTAAAACAGGAAGGCAAAACACAAAAGGAAGTCAAGAAAGGGTGAGATGTTGAGGGGAGGGTAGAGGGTGAGCACTAGGGGTTACCTAATACAGGGGCATCTTGTTCCATAGGTTTGAAACCAAGCACAGCTGCAGATGGAAAGTGGAGTGTAGGCTGAAATCTGGGCAGTAGGCACTCTTCACCCATTTGGTCTTTCCTGCGTGGATAGATATACAAATTGCTTTGGGATGATTTTAGATCATCCACTGCTTAGTGCAAGAAGCAAAATGTCATCTGAAACAAACATCTAGAGGAACTCATTATCCAAAGAAATCCCTCTTTTACCAGGACACTGAACTAGATAACCTCTATTATGGTGGCAAATACCTCTGTGGAGCAAATACCAGCTGTTCTATGCCTCACTTGATGTCCATTATGAGTGAGTAAATAAACATCCTTTTATCTCTCATTAAATCTTTAAAGAAATCTTAGATGATCTCAATATGTGGATGGAAGATAACTTGGAAAAGTACCTAAATTGCCTACAGAAGTAGTTTATTCACATATATACATATATATACACACATACACACACATATATATGTAATAAACACAATGGGATCTTGTGTTCTCTACATCTCTCAGTTAACTACAAAATGTTAAAGATGGATATTGCTACGAATATCACTTATAAAATTCTGATTTGTGAATAGCTGACTCTCAAAAAGATTTTTATAGATGGGACAGTAGGTCTAGAAATCTATAGTTACTTATGATGTCAATTTCCCCTTTTCAATATTAATTTTTTTTCTCATAACACTGGTATCATTCCTTCCTTGAGACTGACTGTATATCATTTCTGTTTAGTACTTTTCAGGTGTGTCTGATTCTTCATGACCCCATTTAGGGTTTTCTTGGCAAAGATACTAGAGTGATTTGCCATTTCCTTTTCCACTTCATTTTATAGATGAGGAAACTGAGGCAAATATGGTTTAGCAATTTTTCCAAAGTCACAGTCCAGACTTGAATTCAGTTAAATGACTCTTCCTGATTCCAGGCCTGGTATTCTACCCATTGTGCCTCTGGCACATAATATTCTTTAAATACCCATGGTCTAATCTGGCTACTTTTCCCGCCTGTGTTCTCAATAAAATCATTTCTTCTTGTTGTTGCTCAGTTATTTCAGTCGTGTCTGCCTCTTCATGACTCCATTTGCGATTTTCTTGGCAAAGATATTGGAGTGATTTCTCATTTCCTTCTCCAGGTCATTTTACAGATGAGGAACTGATGCAAACAGGGTTAAGTGATTTGCCCAAGATCACACAGCTAGTAAGTATCTGAGTTTGTATTTGAACTCATGAAGATGAGTCTTCCTGACTTCAGGCCCAGCACTCTATCCACCAACCCACCCAGCTGTCCCAGTATCATTTCTACCTTCTCTTTAAGTACATCTAGAACTATAACGTCAGGGTATAAATGTGAGAGGGCAAACATCCTTGACTGAGAAAACGTTAATAATATTTTTGCAAATCCTTTCCATTTTTCTTCTGCCTGTATTCTACTATTTTCATCCCTGAATGTCCCTGACTGTGCTTAGCTGAACATCTTGCCAAGCTTTCTTTATTTTGAAATTTATTATATTCTGAACTTAAGAAATAAAACAACCATTTCCATAACAAAGTAGAATAGAAAAAAGATGAATGTACATGAAATATTCCTTCAAAATATATAATAAAGTTATCTTGTAACTTTTTCTTTTTTTCCCTCCCCTCTCTCAGCCTAGAGACGACTACCATTAGACACAAATGTGTGTGTGTGTAAAACCATTTTATACATTCTTATATTTATCACTTCTTTCTCTGGATACAAATAGCACCTTCCTTTATAGGTCCTTTGTAGCTAATTTGGGTATTTATAATAGTCAAAATGACTTAGTCACTCAAAGTAGTTAGTAAAACAATATTGCTATTACCATATACAATGTTCTCTTGGTTCTGCTCATTTCACTCTTCACTGTTTCATGCAAGTCTATCTGTGTCTTTCTAAGATTACAGAACTCATGGTTTCTTATAGTACACTAGTATTTCACCACGATCATATACCACAACTTTTTCAGCCATATTCCAACTGACGGACATCACAATTTCCAGTTCTTTGCCACTCTCCACTGTTTCTCTGTTTTATGAGATGATACTACTCAAACTGTCCATCATGTTTGTTCATAAGATCTTACTAACATGTTTCTATAGTAACCAAGTGTTGCCTTTGGCAGTCCTCTTTCTCCATAAGTCAAGTCAGATGTTTGCTCAATTTGCTTTCTTTACTGACATAAGTAACGTTTATACAGGTTAAAAAAAATAAACAACTATCTAGATTCTCCATAAACTGTGAGTGGTTTTCCAAATAAAATTATGGAAAGGGTGAATACGTAACATAATATGTAAACATCTACACTTTGGCCAACCTTCAATTCTGCATTAAAAAGAAACAAAGTATTATTATAAATAAATTTTATGAGTTACAAAAGCAGCCACACTCACACATTTGCACTGGCATATAGTCGGAGAAAGAGGAAAGAAAAGCAAAAAAGAATTTTCACTGAAGAATAATTTTAATCCTTCATTAATTATGATTTATCTCTCTTTCTTCTCTGTGGAAACCACCTACCCACAACCTCAAAGTAAAAAAACAATTTGGGGAATACAAATTTTAAGAATTATAGTCATCCTTATACCGTATTCTTTGAACTGGTCAATAACTTACAAAGGCAGGCAAGATAAGCCATTACTAAGAAAGAATTACAACTACTCTATTAAAACATGGAATATCACTGATGCTCTAAAACCTAAATAAAAAATGTACACGGGGAGTGGTTTTACATAGCTTTCTCCACATACTGTGAAGTACCAATGTCACAATGTTTTGTCTACCTGTTTTTTTAATGAAAAATTCTGTTGTATCATTTCTTTGTGCTAAAATCTTTTATGAATGAAATCACATGTCATGTGTGGCAGAACACTCCTCCTATGTAAGTTCTTACCAATGCTAAACTAAACAGCAGTTACATTAAGCAAAGTAATCCAACAGGATAGCAGCATGGTTTGATGGAAAGATCACTGCACTAGGAGTCAAGACAAGGGTTTAGCATCAACTCTTGAGAAAATTTCTTAACCTCTGGGAGCCTTAAGTTCCTAATCTGTAAAATGAGGGCTTAAGAGGTGCTCCTAATCTCCAACTGAAAAACATTCAAAGGATATGAATAGGCAGTTCTCAAGTTTTCAACAAAAATCTGATTCTGCTCCAAATTACTAAAAGTCAGAAAAATGCAAATTAGAGTAACTCTCTTAAATTCTAACTCACACACATCTGCTTGGTAAAACTGATAAAAAAGGAAAATGACAAATCGTGGAGGCTCTGCAGGAAAACAAGTACAAGTACAGCTGCACCACTACTGGGCCTATACTCAACAGAAGTCAAAGAGAGAAGAAATGGTACTATATGTTCAAAAAAATATTTAAAGTTCTTTTGCAGTTCAAAGAACTGGAAACTAAGGAAATGCCCATCAAACAGGGAACGACTGAAAAAATTATGCTGTATGAAGGTAACAGAAAACGACTGTGCTACAAGAAATAAAGATACAGTTTCAAAGAAATTTGAGATTCATATGAACTGATGCAGAGTGAAGTGACCCATACCAGGGGAATAACTTGCATTACAATAATACTGAAAAAATGAACAAATTGGAAAGACTCAAGAACTCAGGTCAAAACAATGACCCACCATGATTCCAGAAAGGCTTTATGATGAAAAATCCTACCTACCTCCCAACAGAGAAGTGATAGACTAAATAGAAAGAACATGACCCACATTTTTTGACATAGCCAATATGGGAATTTATTCTGCTCAATTATGCTTATTTGTTACAATATTCCTTTTGTCTCAGTAGGGGGCAGAAAGAAAAAACCTGTCCATCAAAAAAAATTTTTTTTTTAAAGAAAGAGACCAAGAGGCTCTCTCCATTTCTGAAATGGTAAAAGACAAAATTTCACATCATGTTTGATATACCTGTGAACTTAGGAATGTGAGTACTTCCACCAATGGTGCATATTACAATCCAGACACATCCATTCTGTGTGATGCTTATCTGTTCCCTAGTAAATATGCCATAAGTGCAACACTGTGCTTCATCAAACTTGCCTTGAGGCCTTCCTTATGATATCTGGACATTGCACATGTGCCAAATGAACAAATTAGTTATTGCTTATTCTTACTATATAAATGATCTGCCTTTTTAAAAGGCATATTCTGGCTTCATTTGTAGCAGGAAAATAAAGACTGATATGTAAGTTTCCCTGGTCCACTGAATAAGGATCTCACGTTATCAGGTGAGTTAAGTTAATGTTTATAAATTAAACTGTTTCAGCTATTTATGTTATTATTGTTTATAAACTCTCTAAAACTTCTGTTATTCTTGGAATCTTATTCTCCATCTTTCATCATTCTAGAAGAACTAATGGTCACATTTTTCTTCTATTTTTTTTTAAATTAACTTTTGTTTATTTTTCGTTTACATCATTCATTTCCACAAGATTCTGAGTTATCAATTTTCTCCCTACCCATGTTATGGGAATCTGAAGATATTCCCTGCCCGTAGGCCCTTTGCTTAAGTGGCTCTGCGAACCTTCCCTGATTTGAAAGTAAATTCTGCCCCCTAGTAGGCTGAATGTGGTCACATGCAGCCTGTGGCGGGAGGCTTGTTCTTCAGGAATGTCCATGCCTTATTACTCTGTGATTGGGCAGCAGGTCAAGAGGGCTGTGACATTCTCTGATGCAGGAGAAGGCTATATATAGCCTGATGTGAGGTTTTGATTTGGGGCTCACTTTGAGAAGAGTTGTGTGATTTGGCCAGATGAGACTCTGGGAAGCCGTTGAGCCCCCTGGCTTTGTAAAACCAGATGCTGATGTCGATGCTTCCCTCTCTGATAGCTGACTAGCTACAAATGTAATGGTCAGACGGCTGGAAGCCCTATCTGCTGATTTGTTTCTCTGTCTGCTTGTAACTTCTGTTTGTATTCTCTGAAGTTATGTCTCATTGAATCATTGGCTTCTATTTGTTCAGGGACTTAATTGCTTCGCCAAGATTTTGTATCTCCTGTATCAAACTTTCCTTTTCCAATTCCTTTTTCCATAACTTTTGTTTCTTTTTTCAATTTTTTCCTCAAACATTCTCATTTCATTTTTAAAAACTTTTTTTTAACTTTCTGCTACTATAATACCTTTTAATAGTGGGGTTCTTTTTTTGTTTGTCTGTTGGGTTATTCTTTCAGCCTATTTCCAAACTTGGGATTTGATGTTAGAGTTAGGCTCTGCAGCACTTCTACACAGAAGTCTGGACTGATCCTGCTGTTGCTTTCTTTGGATATTTAGTAGTGTGTTACTCTAGGCTCTCAGAGACATCTCAGGCTAAGGCCCTTTACGCCTCTGAATCACAGAGCACTTTTTGGGCTTCCAAAGTGAACTCCTTGGTCTAAATAAGCTTTGTAAGTTCCTGATATTTGTTTGGATCTAAGCAACAGCAAAATGCTGTTGGACTTGGGTCTATCAGCCAGCTGGGAAGTTCTGATGGTTTAGAATGACAGAACTGCAGATTCTTCTTCAAAGTGAGATTTCTGCACTCAGAAACTTCTGCACTCAGAATTTCCTCAGCAGGCTTCAGACTAGGCTGGAAGCTAGAAGTTAGACACTTATATGCTCCTAGAAGGCAAGGGAGAAGGGGCCTAAGTCACATTGCTACTGTTTGCTTCTGAACTTGCTCCTTTCTAGGTAAATTGTCTTAAGCCTCTCTACCCAAAAACAGCATCCTAGGCACAAGCCCCATCTATAGTCTACATGGTCTTTGTGACCTAGAACTAGGTAGTATGTGCTAAAGATGCTAGTCAGTCCCTGTCTGTGCATCCTACAAGTGCAGTGGTATGACTCTGGGACTCCTCTTACTCTGGTGGCACAGACTGTCTCTGGGCCCTAAAGTCTTCCATGTACAATGAGTTTGTAGCCAGACCCCATGCCCAGTATCTACAGAGCTCTCAGTTTGTCTCTCTATGCTGACCTGGGATAGATAAATAATTCACCGTTTTTCTAAATTTCCCCATCAAGCTCCAGTATGGGACATTTTCTAGATTTTAAGGAGTTTTAAGGGGAAGCCCGCTGTATTGCTTCCTGGTCCTCCACCATTCAGATATCTACCTCCCCGTCACTCATTTTTCAGATTTACTCAATAAAGGGCACAATCTTAACTTAAAGCAATAACCTTTATCTCTCAAGCACGCAGATACGTTTAAGTATGAGAGAAGTATGTAAAGGCAAGTGCCTCTGTTCCAAAGCAACAAAAAATTAACACAGATAACAGAGCAGATAAAAAAATAAGGGTGTTAGCAAAAAGAAAAATCAGGGAATCAGATGCCAGAAATGAAGAGGAAATCTTTTTTTTTTTTTGGAGGGCAGTTGGGGTTAAGTGACTTGCCCAAGGTCACACGACTAGTTTTTGTGTTAAGTGTCTGAGGCCAGATTTGAACTGAGGTCCTCCTGACTCCAGGGCCGGTGCTCTATTCACTGCGCCACCTAGCCGCCCCCTAGGAAATCTTTTTTAAAAGAATGTAGTAGGGCTTCAAATATTTACATTTGCAGTGTAAATTTACATTTACATTCTGAAATTAAACAGAATAAAATGAAAAATTAATATATTACATACATAGAAAGAAAACATAGAACCAGTTCATGTTAATTCTCCCCATTGTTTTTCTAAAGAAAATTTGTGAATCAATTACTTAAAAATAAAGAAAAACTCACCTGAATGTTGACAAACACACCATGATAGGTCTCATACAAAACTTTGTTGCCCTTCACATGCAGAGGGAACTCAAAAGGAATTTCCGTTTTGCCACTGGGAAATTTTCCTGGCTTCACAATTTCTATTGAACTGTTAATAACTTGGATAGGCTGCAAAACAAAGCCAATTTAATCATTCCATCAACATTTTCTTTATTTTTAAATAAAAAGGAACTTTGAAATGATCAATTTACAAAAGACCCATTAAAAATTCCAGTGTTCCCTTAACATTTAGAGAATATGATCTAGTCTTTGATGAATGTCTGGTCAATTCAATTCCATGAACTTAGTTTGGAAGAAAGCACAAAGGAGTCCCTCTCACTTTTTCTTCTATTTCAAGGTAGCTGTTGAATAGCGTCTCTGTGCTTCTCTGACAAAGCATATGTTATTACAGAAAAAATGCAGGAGTCAGATTTGGTCATTTGGTCCTGTATTCTCTGACCTGAAGTCTTTGGAGCACTGGTATACAATTGGAGTCAAACAAATAAAGCTTTCAGAATGACCTACTCTTCCAGTCACTACCCAGCAGCTATGATGTGCAATTTGATCTGCTGCTTCTAGAAAGAAGAGAGGTGATCAGCAGGAGTAACTATATTTAGTATGACGTATTTACTGGATGGTTGAAGAGTGAGAAAACAAATTTTTATCTGGCACTAATTTTTTTTTAAGTCTATAAATTCTGAGTTATGTTTCTAAGACCTAAAGAAGAAAAATGAAGAAAATGTAAAGACACCATGGGAAGTCACTGAAGAGGTGAGTTATTAATGATATATCATGGACTACAGGATTCATAGGTGAAAGGAAGTTTAGAGACTACTAAGTCAGTAAGACTAAGTAAGTCCTCTTATTTTAGAGATAAAGAAACTAAGTCACCAAAAGATTAAAAGACCTGTCCATGGTCACAAATCTGAACCCAGATCAATTAATCAATTAATAAATATTTAGTAAATGCCTATTATGATGCCATACAAGACACAAAGTATAGAAAGACAAAAAAGACAGTTCTTGCTCTTAGGGAGATTATATGAGAACACAAACATATATGGGAAACACAAACATATAAGTATGCACAGAATATATACAAAATAAATATAAGTGTAAGAAAGGAATATTTGATTCCTACTCTCCCAGCTTAGTTGATATGTTTAATAATGCGCAGTTAAGCCTGGAGTCAGGAAGACCTTGAGTTTGAATCCAGCCTCAGACACTTACTAGCTGTGATCCAAGACCTTTAACGTCTGTTTGCTTCACTTTCCTCTAATGTAAAGTAGGGATAATAATAGCACCTACCTCACAGGGCTGCTTTGGGGAAGTCAAATGAAATCATATTTGTAAAGTGTTTAGGAAAGTGCCTGGCATGTATTGGGCACTAACAGAATATATTCACTGGTGAGGGCTGATGTCGTACCAAAGTGTTAACACACAGTTATCTCTTTTATCAAGTATGAATATCTCTCTCTGATTAGCTCAAAAAGGGCAACAAGATGGTTGCATTAAAAACTAGATGTGTCTCTGGAGGCTTTAAGCCATGGATAGAGCAGCCAGAGTGTTGAGCTGTCAAAAATCATAGAATCATAGAATCAGAGCTGAAAAGGCCCTTCCAGGCCATGAGCTCTAATTCTCTCATTGTGTAGATAAGAAAACTGGGGAACAAAATGGCTAAGTGATTTGCCCAAGATCACAAAGCTAGGGAGAATCCAAGGCAGAATTTGAGCCTACATCTTCCTCTGTCCAGTACTCTATTTATCAAGTCAACAATCTGCCTCTAAGAGAGGCCAAGCACAGACCCAAGAACCCAGTTTTCCACTTCTTGGGAGAAGCTAAAAGAAAATGCTGCCTCCAACAGAAGAAAACGTACCACCCAGCAGTAAGTTCAAGAGAGTTTAAGGAAGACCTGAGTTTTCAAAGACATGCTACAACCAGGCATGGATGGAGACAGACTTGTTTTAAGAAGCATGACTTCTAGCAGCAGAGAAGAGTTGGCTATGGACTCACAAGAACTGCAATGTCCTGCTGGAGCAGACCCTGGCAGACCAAGTAAGCAACTTGTTTAGCTGAGGCAATACATCCAATGGGGAGCACTGTAAGGACTCCACAGGCAAGAAAGGACTCTGAGGCCTGGAAGTATCAAAGGAGTGAATTACATTGGCCGCATATTCTCTACACGTGATTTCACTACTACTATATTATAGTTCTATATATTTCACTACTACTATATTATAAGAATTCAGAAAAGATCATTAAATCTGGTAATTAAGCAGGTCCTCCAATTTTATATTCCTGTTTTGTAACCTTTTCTTCACAGATGTCACTAAAAACACTAAAATTTAAATTTAAATTAAATAAACTTGAACAATAATCCTTAAAAGCATTTACTTCACTCCTAAATGGCTTTGTATAATGATCAATAAAAGTAAACTGTAAGAGTACACTAAAAAAAGTACAATGGGGGCGGTTAGGTGGCCCAGTGAGTAGAGCACCAGCCCTGGAGTCAGGAGGACCTGAGTTCAAATCCGGCCTCAGACACTTGACACATAAACTAGCCATGTGACTTTGGGCGAGTCACTTAACCCCAACTGCCCTCCAAAAAGCAAAAAAAAAAAAAAAAAAGTACAATGAACTTCATTCTAAATTCACAGAGATGGGAATGGAGGTCAATACTGGATGTGAGCAGGCTGCAACACATAAACAACAGAACTTTGAGAACTCAGAATGAGAAAGAGAACAGGAGCAAAGGAGGATATCAAGGAACTGTGAAGGAAGCCAAGACAGCAGAGTAAAGGCAGGACTTGCTGAAGCTCTCCCCTAAACCTCTCCCAACACCTTTGAAAAATGACCCTAAACAGATACTCGAGCAGTAGAATACACAAAAAGAGTGAAACAAATTTCCAGCCTGACACAATCTAAAAGGCAGACAGGAAAGATCTGGTGCAGCAGAGTGGGAGAGGAGTGCGGTTCAAGCCAGGCTGCACCAGCACAGCTCCAGCCCCAGTAAAACAGGAGCAGGCCTTGGGAGGGACTGAATCAGCCCACAGACAGTAAGGGGACTGAGTCAGAAGGAGATTACAGGGGTCTTTTTGCTAGCACAGACGCAGGACTCTGTTGCTTTGCCCATAAAATGCTGCGGGTCACAGTCCCGGATGGCAGTCCCAGGGTAATGAGGAGCTCTGGCACAGCAGAACTTGAGGATCCTCTTCACAGCTCCAGGGCAAAAAATAGTGCTTTTGGTTGTACACAGGCCAGGAAAGTATGTAAACACCTCTCCTTGGATCATACCACCTTGAAAGAACTGAAAATTTACTGAAAACAACTGCACAAAACCCCTGAAGCTTAAGAGAGTATGCCCTCCACACCGAAAGCAGAGTCCTACATTATTTTATCTTTTTTGCTTTTTGGAGGGTTGAAGGTAGGGCAATTGGGGCTAAGTGACTTGCCCAAGGTCACACAGCTAGTAAGTTAAGTGTCTGAGGTCAGATTTGAACTCAGGTCCTCCTGACTCCAGGGCCGGTGCTATATTCACTGTGCCACTTAGCTGTCCCACAGAGCTCTTATTTTAACAGTTAGAAGTCAAGTAAGAGCAAAGGAAAATGAGAAAACAACAGAAAAAAACTCTGACTAAAGAAAGTGACTATGGTGACAAGGAAGCTCAAAACACAGTCAAAAGAAAACCGTTGGTCTTTGACCATGGAAAAGCTCAAAAAGGATTTTGAAAATTGAGTTAAGAGAGGAAGAGGAAAAACTGGTAAGAGAAATAAGAGTGATGCAAGAAAACCACGAAAAACAAGACAATAGCTTGGTACAGGAGACACAAAAAAATATTGAAGATAATAACACCTTAAAAAACAAACTAGGCCAAATGGTAAAAGAGGTCCAAAAAAGTCAATGAGGAGAAGAATGCCTTAAAAAGCACAATTTACCAAATGGAAAAGGAGGTCCAAAAGTTCATGTGAAGAAAATAATTCCTTAAATAATAGAATAGAGCAAATGGAACCTAATGACTTTATGAGAAACCAAGAAAGAATAAAAGAAAACCAAAAAAATAAAAAAACAGAACACAATGTGAAATATAACACTGGAAAAACAACTGAACTGGAAAATAGATTTAAAAATTATTGGGCTGCCTGAAAGCCATGATCAAAAAAAGAGCCAAGACATCAATCTTTCAAAAAATTTTCAAGAAAAACTGCCCTGCTATTCTTGAAGCAGAAGATAAAATAGAAATTGAAAGAATCCACTGATTGATCATCTCCTGAAAGTGATCCCAAAATGAAAACTATCAGGAATATTATAGTCAAATTCCAGAATTACCAAGAATCACGTACCCAGCAAAACTGGGGTTTTCAGGGGAAAAAAAAATGGACATTGAAAAAGAGTGAGAGAGGGGCGGCTAGGTGGCGCAGTGAATAGAGCACCAGGCCTGGAGTCAGGAGGACCTGAGTTCAAATCCGGCCTCAGACACTTAACACAAAAAAACTAGCCGTGTGACTTTGGGCAAGTCACTTAACCCCAACTGCCCTCCAAAAAGCAAAAAAAAAAAAAAAAAAAAAAAAAAAAGAGTGAGAGAGACAGAGACAGAGAGAGCTTTCAAGCATTCTTGATCAAAAGACCAGAGATGAATAGAAAATCTGACTTTCAAATATAAGAGTCAAGAGAAGGATGAGGGCAGCTAGGTGATGCAGGAAATAGAACACCGACCCTGGAGTCAGGAGGACCTGAGTTCAAATCTGGCCTCAGACACTGAAATTCACACTTACTAGTCGTGTGACCTTGGGCAAGTCGCTTAACCCTGATTGCCCTCCAGAAAGCCAAAAAACAATAATAACAATAATTTGGGGGCAACCAGGTGGTGCAGTGAATAGAGCACTGGCCCTGGAGTCAGGAGGACCTGAGTTCAAATCTGGCCTCAGACACTTAACACAAAAACTAGCCATGCGACCTTGGGCAAGTCACTTAATCCCAATTGCCTTCCAAAAAAAAAAGAGAGAAGCATGAAAAGATAAAAAGAAAATGAAAATCATAAAGATCTTAATAAGGGTAAACTATTTACATTCCTACAGGGGAAGATGACATTTATAACCTGTAAGACCTTTCTCATTATTAGGATAGTTAAAAGGAGAATATAAAGACAGAGGGCACAGGTGTGAGTTGAATATGCAGAGATAATATCTAAAAAATAAAATTAAGGAGTGAGAAAAGAATATATTGGGACAAAGAGAAAGAGTGAGGTATAATGGGATAAATTATAACACATAAAAAAGTAGAGGGAAAGGGGAGGAGGTAAGGGGGAGTGAATAACTCTTACTCTCATCAGAACTGGCTCAAAGAGGGAATAACATACATACTCAACTCAAATACAGAAGTACAGAAATCTATCTTACTCTATAGGGAAGTAGGAGAGGAAGTGGAAGGGGGGTTGATAGAAGGGAGAGAAGATTGGGGGCAGGGTAGGCAGAAACAAAATAGTTTTGAGGAGAAGAAGGGTGAAAGGAGAGAGAAAAGAATAAACAGGGATGGGGATAAGATGAAGGGGAAAACAGCAGTAGTAACTGAAAATTTTTGAAGCAACTTTCTCTGATAAAGGCCCTCTTCTCAAACATATAGAGAACCAAGTAAAATATATAAAAATTAAGAACCATTCTCCAACTGATAAATGATCAAAAGATATGATCAGTTTTCAGATAAAGTAATCAAAGGTATCTATAGCCACATTAAAAAAATACTCTAACTTACTACTGATTTCAAAAATATAAATTAAAACAATTCTGAGATACTACCTCTTACATTGGTTAATAGGACAGAAAAAGTAAATGACAAATGTTGGAGAGGATGTGGGGAAAAATGAGACATTAATGCACTGCTGGTGGAGTTAACTGATTCAGTCATTCTGTAGACCAATTTGGAACTATACCCAAGGGGCTATAAAATCAGGTATACCCTTTGACCTAGTAATACCACTACTAAGTCTGTATCCCAAAAGAGATTAAAAAAAAAAAAGACTTACATGAACAAAAATATTTATAGCAGCTGTCTTCTGGAAGTAAAGAATCTGGAAGCTGAGGGGAAGCCCATCACTGGGGGAATGGCTAAACAAGCTATGGTATGTAATTATGAAGAAATACCATTGTACTATAAGAAAAGATGAGCAGGATGCTCTCAGAAAAACCCGGAAAGACTTGCAAAGTGAAATATGTTGTAAAAAATAATAGCAATACTGTAAGACAATCAGCTGTGAATGACTTAAGTTATTCTCAGCAATGCAACAATCCGAGACAACTCTGAAGGACTTATGAAGAAAAATACTATCCATCCCCAAAGAACTGATGGGTATCTGAACACTGATTGAAGCATACTTTTTAAACTTTATTTTTCTTGAGTTTTTTTATCAGTTTTCTTTCACAACATGACTATTATGGATATGTTTTGAATTACTACACATATATAAATTATATCGAATTGCTAGTGTTCTCAATGAGAGGGGCTAGGTAGGAATGAAGAGAGAATTTGGGACTCAATGTTTTAAAAAACAAATGTTATAAATTATTTTTACATGTAACTGGGGGAAAATAAAATAGTAAATAAGAGCTAAGAATAAATATATAAATGAAACTTCTTGCTTTTTACCCTTACATAGCTTACAATCTAGGATGAAGATACAAAATATATGACAAATTCTGGTGATTTAGAAGAAGAGTATGGCATTAGGAGGAGGTAATAAAATAATGAGGAAGTTGGATTTTGATAGAGTTTGAGAGAAAGGACTCTTCACAGTAATAACGACTTCAGTAAAGGTCTAAATAGAAACAGGAGGTAGTGTTTAGAGATCAATTAATAGTTCAATGAATGGGCTAGGTGAAGGAGAATATGTTATTCAGTTATTCAGTCACTCTTCTTGACCATGTGGACCATATTTTCCATTGAGTTTTCATAGGAAGGATGCTGGAGTGGTTTCCCATTTCCTTCTCCAGTGGATTAAAGCAAATAGACTGGGTGACTTGTCCAGGGTCACACAGCTCTAAGTGTCTGAAACCATATTTTAACTCACATCTTCCTGACTCTAGACCCAGCACTCTATCCACTGAGCCACCTAGCTGCCTCTGAAGGGAAGCACAGTTTTAAGGAAGACAGGAAAGGTAGGTTGGGGGCTAGATCACAAAGGAGCTAAATAATATACAGAAGAATTTGGACTTTATTTTGTAAGCAATGCAGAGCAACTGAAGTTACGGAAGTGACATTAGAATTATATTTTAGGTAAATTATGCTGGTAAAGAACAATCAGAGATTGTTGACTTTTGGAGGCTATTAATTAGTATTAAGATTGAGCAGGTAAAAAATATATTTAAAGCAGCTCTTTTCTGGGGACAAAGAATCAGAAATTGAGGGGATGGCCATCAATTGAGGAATGGCTGAACAAGCTGTGCTGTGTAATTATGATGGAATACTATTATACTATAAGAAATGATGAGGAAGATGCTCTCATAAAAACCTGGAAAAGACTTGCATGTACTGTGTTCAAAGTAACAGCAATATTGTAGGATGATCAGCTGTGAAAGACTTAGCTATTCTCAGAAGTACATCAATCAAAGACAACTCTGAAGGACTAATGATGGATGATATCCATCCCCAGAGAAAGAACTGATGGTGTCTCAATAGAGACTGAAGCATACTTTTTTTTGGTTTTGCAGTTTCTTATTAATCACAAAAAACATGCAGTAATGTGCTAAAGGCATTTAAACTCTAAATACCTTGCTGTTTTTTTAAGCTGATGATAGAAACTGCAGGTATTATTAAGTCAGTTTATGTTTATGAAAGTCCCCCACGATGAGTGGGTGACAGGGGAGGAATTGCAAGAATCTAGTATTTAAAGCTATACAATCAAATGCAACTGGGAAATAATACATATAGGGACGGGGGCAGGGAGCCCCTCCCTGCCCTGCTAGAAAGCTAGAGGGGTGTTGGAAGAGGGCATAAAAGGGAACAGATTGTGGGAGGGGCCTTACAGTGGGATCAATGTTCTGGGCTGGGGGGTAGGGGCAAAAAGGGGAGAAAATTTGTAATTCAAAACCTTGTGGAAATGAATGATGTAACCAAGAAAATAAATTAAAATTAAAAAAAAAAGTCCCCCACGATAATAGGTAATGATTATATACTATTCTACTTGTAGTATCAAGAAACCACTGTGATTTCTTTTTTGAAACATTAGCCCAAAAAGAAAGTGAAAAAAAAAAAACATTAGCCCAATCATTCAAAATGTAAGCTAATCCTTACCTTAACAGAGTTACAGAAAGCTTCAAACATACCAACACTTTTGGCACTGAGCTGCAGGTTCACCAATCCTTCCATTGTTAATAAAATTCCCTGGTGCTGTACTGGATCTTTGCTAGATATAACCACAACACCAGAGAGCACTTCCTACAAAGAGAAAAAAGAGTAACAATGTAAATTAATTAGGCTCATTCACCTTACTTTTGCCAAAAATAAAAGCAAATGCCACCTATCCATACACCTTTTCACACAATAGAAGAATACCAACAAATGTTTGTTATTATGGCAAAACAAAGATTCTGGAGACATGTTAAGTTCTATAAGTCCAAATTAAGTAATTTATGTTAAGTAATTTGCATATTAGCATTCACAGTGATCTTGTAAGCTGATGAAAAACCACAGTCAGAACCAATGGAGTTATTTGTTAATTTGCTGATAGGGACAGAAATGACCTAAGATATTACTGGTACATGAAACTTCTGGATAAGGAAACTCCCTGTACAATGCAGGTTGGCACATTCTTTGCAATTTAGTCTTAGGGTAAAGGTTCATAACCTTTTTTGGGTCATGGAGTCCTTTGCAGGCCTGTGAAACCTAAAGACCCCTTCTCAGAACGAGATTTTTAAATACATTAAAAAAAAATACCTAGGATTACAAAAGAAACCAATTATGTTGAAATACAGTAATCAAAACATTTTTTTAGAAGTTCAAGACTCCAGGTTACAAACCCCTGTCTTAGATAACTGCCTAAAGCACAGAGAGGTTAAGTGAGTTGCTCAGGGACACACAGCCAGAATGTAACAGAAACAGTTCTTAAGCCCAGGTCTTCCTGGTTTTGAAGCCTGCTCTTAATCTACTACTCCACATTCCCAATTACATAAGCCAAAAATATGGTGAACCCTCTCAATAAAATAAGCTTCATAAAAAAGTACTCAAAAGAACCTGTGTGTACAAAAATATTTATAGCAGGTCTTTTTGGGGTGGCAAAGAATTGAAAATCAAGGGCATGCCCATCAACTGGGAACCAGCTAAACAAGTCATGGTATATGAATGTAATGGAATACTATTCTACCATAAGAAATGAGGAGCAGACAGACTTCATAACCTGGAGAGACTTATGCTGAGTGAGGGGAACAGAACCTGAAGAACATTGTTCACAATCACAGATACACATTGTATCTGTGATGACTAACTTTGATAGACTGGGCTCTTCTCAGCAATGCAAGGCTACAACACAACTTCAAAAGACTCATGACGGAAAAGGCTATCCACATCCAGAGAAAGAATTAGAGTCTGCATGCAGACTAAAGCAAACTACTTGCTCTCTCTTTTCTGTTCTGCTTTTTTTCTTCTTTCTCATTGTTCACTCTGTTGGTTATGATTCTTTTTTACAACTTGACTAATGTTTAATGTGAAGGTATATGTAGACTCTATGCCACCATGGTGGGGGGGGGGGGGTAGAGGAGAGGGAGAGAGACAAAATTTAGAATTCAAAAACTTGTGGAACTGAATGTTTTAAACTAAAAGTAAATAATTTTTTTTAAACTGCTCATCATTGTCAATAAAACACAAAGGTCATCACAAAATCTATATAAAAAATTTCCAATAATTCCCAGAGTTCCAGATTTATAATTTAGGCTTAATGTTAATCTAAAATCAAGATTTCAGATTTCAGATGGCCCTTCAATCATTTAAGAAAGATTTTACTATAGACTATTTATTTAAGGATATTTAACAACATCACCTACTTTACTGAATGGTACTCCTTAACTTGGAGCAGCTAAGTGGCAAAGTGAGTAAGCTGCAAGACCTGGACTCAGGAAGACTCATCTTCAAATCTGGCTTCAGGCACTTAACTTACTAGCTATGTGACTGGGAAAGAGACAGCCCTGTTTGCCTCAGTTCCTCATCTATAAAATGAGCTGGAGAAGGAAATGGCCAATTACTCAAGTATCTTTGCCAAGAAAACCCCAAAAGGGGTAATGAAGAGTCAGACACAACTGAAACCACTGAACACAGAACAACTTCTTAACTTCCTTTTCATTGTTCTTATACCAATTTTGAAGGTCCTTAAAATCTGTAGATGTATATGGCATTTTGAAAAATATTTCTAATAATAATGACTCCTGGAAAATACCACACACACATACACACACAAGTTCTGCTATAAGACTTCTTTTCAAAATATAGGTTTGTTCTGTCCCAACTGATTCATTAGGGGATAATTTAAACAATGCAAATTTTCCATTTGCTCATGCTTGATTTCACTTTTGAGAAACAGAATGCAGAAACTGCCAGAACCATCCACACCTCATGTTACAATTTTCCTTCCAATCTCAAATAATCCTTCTTCTGCCACTTCATAATAACTCACAACCTACAACCCTACCCACGTCCACAACCAAACCAGATCTTTTTTAAGGTAAAGTGTCATATGTTGTGTATCTTCTAGTTCAGCAGAAACTCTGAGTGGAGGAAAGCTGGTCCTTGACTATGCATTCTACCTTTCCCTGCAACTTCTGCCATGTCTTAGGACATTTCTCACCCAACAGGCTGAGGAAGACTTATAAAACTATAAATAATTTCAACACTCTTCCCCAACAAACCTTTAACTATCTTTGCTCATGTAACAAGGAACAAAACTAACAGACTGACAAAGTAGAGTAGAATGCATGCTAGAAAAATATACATGGTGCTAACAGAATAGGAGAACAAATCGTGTGTGATAGCTACTCACAGTTTGTAATGTAAAGGAAAACAATGAAAGACTTTACCACTCGAGGAGTTGTGCAGCTCATGCAATGATCTATCATATCAGAAGACTTCTCAACAGAGAGCCAACAAACTACGTACATCATGAGGCTGATCTGTGGTATTTATTTGTTACAAGAAGAATTCTATCTCATCCAAGCTGAGCAGATATTAAAAAAAAAACTAATAAAATTAAACAATAAAAAAGTAACAATCTTTCTGGAGGCAGAGCCAAGATGGCGGCGTAGAAGCAGCAAGGTCCCACAGCTCCCACACAACCAACCAAAATACCGATAAAATATGACTCTCAACAAAGTCTAGGACTCTCAAACTCACAAAAATACAGAAAACACATCTCTCGCGGAAAGCAGCTCGGCAAGAGGGGCTCACCGTAGCAGGCCGGGAGCCAAGGCCAGCCCAGCCTGAAACTGAAACGCGGTCATGCCCCAGGGCAACCGGAGGAGCCAAGCCGCAGCCAGTCTACAAGAAAGAAGATCTATAACACCTGGAGCAATGCCATATCTACCAAGGCGTGAAAAACAAGGACTAGGGAAAGGCAGCTCCACAGCAGGGGCTCATCTCGCAGGCTGGCAGGCCAGGAGCCGAGACCAGCTCAGACCGAAACTGAAACTGAGGCAAGGCCTCAGGGTGGTCAGGAGGAACCGAGTCTCCCATGCCACAGTGTGAGTCTACCCCGAGGAGCAGATCTACAGTACCTGGAGGGATTTTCACATCTAGCAAGCCAGGATTACAGAAGGTCAGTGAAAGTGGAACTTTGAAAATTACTTTGGGGAAGAAAAAGCAGTTCGGCCAACCTGCCCCCAGGGCAAAGAAGCAGTGGGGGAAGGGCAGGAACTGCTATAACTGGTGGCTGCCCCAACTGGGCTGCTTCAGAGCCCCTGGCCTGCAGACCCCGCAGAGGGGTTAAATCAATTGATCAGGGCCAAGTGCTCTTGCGCTGAGTGGCCTGGATCCGTGGTCTTGGGTGGTGGTCCTGGGGTGCGGTCTCAGCAAGCCAAAGCTGGGGGGGGGTGCTGCAACACCCCCCTAATACCTCCGACAGCTGGGAAAACCCCAGCGATTTGGAACAGAGCTTTCCCCCCTGGAAGCAGAGTTCCACAAAGCTTAAAAAAAAAAACAAAACAATTAATTGACTGGCCAACATGAGGAAAAGGAAGCAAAATAAGAACAGCAATAAAACTCTAGAATCTTTTTTTGTGGACAAAAAGGATCAAAGAATGGAACAGGAGGAGGACAACACACTCAGAACTCCCACACCAAATGCTTCCAGGACACTTGAAGAATGCCTAGAGGCGATAGATTGACTGAAAAAGGACTTTAAAAAACAAATTAGAGAAGTGGAGGAAAAATTGGGAAGAGAAATGAGAATGATGCGAGAAAATCATGAAAAGAGAGTCAACAACCTGACTGAAGAAAACAACACTTTAAAAAATAGATTAACTCAAACGGCAAAAGAGGCCCAGAAAGCCAATGAAGAGAAGAAGAATGCCTTAAAAAGTCAAATTTGCCAGATGGAAAAAGAATCTCAAAAGCATTCTGAAGGGAATAATTCCTTCAGAATTAGAGTAGAGCAAGTAGAAGCTAATGACTTTGTGAGAAACCAAGATACTATTAAACAGTCACAAAGAAATGAAAAAACAGAAAGCAATGTGAATATC
>JAQQSW010000587.1:0-15638 GCA_028646575.1 Pseudocheirus occidentalis
TAAATCATACAGCCTCCTCCTACCATGGCAACAAATACAACCAGCTGACATTGTAGATAAAACAGTCATGCACTCAGCTTCTGCCTCACTGCCATCCAGACTCAGATCTATTGATTTTCCCCAACTGTTCCTAAAAGCAACTAAGATAAGAGTAAAGGACAGGGAATTCATCTCTGGGGCTGCAGGTCCAGCAGATCCTAGAACAATTGCCCATTTGGGACAATGGAATTCCAGACAAGGATTTGCAAAGAATGTCTTGGCTATGAAGAAACCTAACCTACCACTGCAAGAGACATATTTCCAGGGTTAAGCACTCTAAAACCCCACCACAAACTAAGTGAGAAAAAGTGGAATGAGATAATGGACCTCCTCAACTCACACTCCATGTCCAGGAGAGAATTCATCAGTTGATAAGATTTATACTTCAGAGACTTCCCTGAGAGCAAACTTAATGAATTCTGAGGGGAAAGTCCATCCAGGGAACTCTCCAGGGTATGGACGGTTTGTTGTGCTTGGACTTTTAAGGAATCTTTCTCAGAACAATGCCCATCTGGATGTTTAATGAAGGAAGGGGGATAGAGAGACACAGGATGTGTTTAAGCAATTAGAGACGACACTTTGTGATTTTTCTTATTCTCTTTGAATACTTTCTTAATGTGGATTTATGACCAGGTTTATTGCATGTGATAAACCCAAGCTTATACATGGACTCATTTGAGAACACAGCCATTTGCTGAACAAAAGGGTATTTCAATACTCAGCTGGGAAACCTATCTATTCCTTATATTTCTGCAAGCAAAGTTTCTCTGTATATTTTGCTTCTTAAGTGTATCATTTTGGTAGAATGGAGAGGCACTTGATCCAGAATTGGAGGACTTTGGTTTTTTCCCTAGGTCCCCAATGGAGTTGTGCAGAATTGTGATAGAGAGCTCAACATTCCACATGATGCCTCAGTTTCTATCTCTTTCCAATGGAGATGACAAAAATCTGTCCTCAGTCTGCTTAGAGGGATCTTGGGAGAATACAATCAACACTGCAAGTGAATTAAGGGGAGAAAACACAATAGAACAATATATCCAATTTTCCCATGATGCAACTTGAGCAGACCTTTCTGAAGGGAGAGAGAAATAGCTGTACTCTGCCAGCTCCAGATGCTTACTGAATGTGTCTTCAAGCTATTTACCATGTTTTCATCCATACAAAGCCCAGATGCTTTGCAAATCATGTTTAAATTAAGGCTGAGATAACCCGACAATGCCTGGGAATGACCTAAGTTTGTAAATTACCCTTTATATTGTTCCCAAGCACTTTTCTGTTAAGTTTCAGAAAGAAACTTGGCTTAAGGAGAATGTTTCTAATATGTTTTCCCTGTGTGACTAATCCAGGAACCTCTGGGACCTTGTACACAGTGTATGTGGCCCATCCCATATCACGGAAACTACAAATGTGGCTTGTCAACCTTTGGGGAGAGGCTTCATCAGAAAATGGACCCAATAGCATGCAATTAACAATAAAGAATTTAAGGCTATGGTGGGTTGTAAGGGGAAAGGAATTTTCAAATAAATCATATCACAGTGTTCTCCCTGTCACCAGAATTCAAATACTGAAAATACCTTGAGTCTTCTTGAGCTTCTTAAAAGTATGTAGTACTTTTCCACTTTTTACTATTTATACACACACATTCAATATACGCTATATATATATATATGTGCATATGTGTGTATGTGTATATATGCATGCATATACATATAGATGACATCTCCTAGCATATAACATAATATTGAATCATGTTACAGAATTACTTATGTTCTAATCTTTCCCTCATGGACAGATTTTTAGTTCCTGGAATGTAAGGATAAATGTCTTTTCATCTTCCATCCCAACTCCTTCCCTTTCTTCACCCCTCCATCTTTGTTCCTTGTAAGTTATATTGCCCATAAAGGTGTTTGAAATACATTTATGGAATTTAATTTAAATTGACCTAAAGTCTTTGACATAATTAAGCAGATCTGATTGATGTAAAGCAGGGAAGCTAAAATAAACTGAATATATAACTTAATTCCCTTTTAAAAATTGGGAGTCAGAGTTCACTAAGCCCTTTTTAATAAATATTGTTGACTGATCAGTTGGTTCCTTGTTAGGAAAATTGAGGATCATAGAAATGTAGAGTTTTTTGGGCTCTTTAGAAATCAATCCTTATTTTCATTCTGGGGAAACCAAAACCTAGAGGGATTTAATTACTTGCTCACTGATTATTATTCTATACCAAGAGAGAAGGAAGAAGGAGAAGAGAGCTCTCATAAGTATTTGTAAACCTGGGTTTGGGGATTTTTGTTTCTATGTTTTCTTTCCTTCCTCTCTCCCTTCCTCCTCTCTTCCTTCCTTCCTTCCTTCCTTCCTTCCTTCCTTCCTTCCTTCCTTCCTTTCTTCCACCTCCACCTCCACTCTCTTTTAGCAACACTGCTTAAAAGGGTACTACCTTTTCCTACTTCTCTGGTCCACCAATGCTCCCCCTCCTCAAAATTTCTTGCAGCAGCTCAACTTACCAAATCCTGGACCCAGAGGAAATTACTTTAAATTATTATACAGTAAGGATGGGACTAATGCAGAGCAAAGAGGTTTATTCTAGAGTTTTAGTCTTCAGCCAAAAGTTTCCATGCCTGGGATTGTTCTTTGTGACCTGAGACCTGAATATAGGTACAGAATTAGGAGTCATCTCTTAACAGTATGGAGGTTTCAAGAACCAGGTTTCAAGAAACGTTGATCTGAGTTGGGAAGAGAAAATAAATACTTTCTATATTCCTATCATCTGACAGGTAGCACAATGGATAGAGTGCTGGGCCTGGAGTCAGAAAGATTGGGGTTCAAATCCTTCCTTCAATGTTTACAAGGTGTGTGACCCTAGGCAACACTCCATGTGCCACAATTTTATCACCTGTAGAGTGGTGATGATAATACTAGCTACTTCCTAGCATTATTTGGAGGATAAAGTGGAAAATTTTTTGCAAAATGTGATTTGCAAACCTTAAAGTACTATTTAAATGCTATTATTATAGCTAGTTATGATAGTAGGAATAATGTGAGAGTAGGTGTGCAAGATGGATTTTTGAGAATATAGGGCAGCTATATATGTGAACCAGCAAAAATTTGTTCACTCTTTGCTCTGATTGAGAGCAGTAACTAAGGTAGGGATACAGGAGTTTTGTCATGGTGTACAAAATTTAGAGGACATGGGTAAATACCATTTGGAAACAAGAACCTTTCACTCTTCCCTTGCCCAGTACATTCCTAGTAGTGTCTTCAAGACAGAAAAATTAGAGAGTTGTAATGGTATTTAATTTAGCAGGTACTAGGTCCTTACTAACTGAGAGCTAAGAACTTCTGTGAAAGAAGCAGAGGGTGTGAACTCTGTCTCCTGTGTGAACAGAGGCAGTGAACTCTGTCTCCTATTGCTGACATGGCAGGAGGGGGTTGAGTGAGACAAGAGGCCAGTGTGTATATATAAGAAGAATTCCAGAGACAGATAATCTGGTGAAAGCTCAAATTGCTGCCTCTTAGAAGGCTGAGATTCCTTCTGGGTCCTAGGGCCAGCAAAACTGCTGGAGGACTGAAGAAGAATGACAGGGATAAGCCTTTGTTTGTTTGTGGCTTGGTTGATCCTTGAGTTCCGGAGACTGGACGAGAACCTGGGAGCTGTCTGTCTCTAAATCCAGGTGACTGTTTGGTAGATTCAGGTAGGAGGTGGGACCATGCAAGGGGATCCAGGGAATCTGAGAGACCACCCCAAGTCAAGATGAAGAAAAGATCTCTCCTTTGATATTGAATGAGTGATGAAATTGAAGTTTACTAGACAGCAAGGGGTGGAGGGTTTGTGTATTTTTCTAATGACTGTATTTAGTGACTGATTGCTAGATAAGTGACTGATTAAGTACATCTGTATTTGCCCCATGAATGAAAGTTTGATTATTGTATTGTGAATTGATTGAATGATTAAGTATTGATTATTGTATTGTGAATTGACTGAATGATTAAGTAAGGAGGGTTTCCCCCCTTAGGGAAACCAGATAATTATTCTTTTGTTCTTTGTTCTAAATATTGTGGCCACTGTAGTGAAAACTATGTGGCCATTCTAATGTTAAGCTGTTGTGAACACTATATTGTGATTTTCTGTGATAAGATGTAATGTTGTGAATATTATATTGTGATTTGTTTGCCTTGATTTGTAATGGAATGAATGGAGTGTTCACTCTACTGTGTAATCCAAACTTTAAAAGCTGTTCACAGTAACATTCTTTTGGGAAACTGCTCATGCATGTCATTACAAGGGTACAGGGCAGCAGCTTTGCAAGTTTCCTCCCCACCAACGTTTTTAACTTTCTAGTTATTCTCCATAGCAGGAGAAAGACTTAATTTCTAGGCATGCTTCCGGATAGTCTTCTGACAGAGTAGAAAACTAGTGCTACCCTAAGTAATGGTTCTATACCAGTTCCTTCCCCCATGTGACTAACCTCAGATTAACTTCCATATTTGCCCCAGTATAAGCATAAGCAAATTGGGATTTTTTCTGGGTTTAGTTTCCTAGGCTAAGGCTAAATTGGTAACATCTGAATGATCAATTGCCTTTGAACCCTGATAGTACACACCTGTGCAGAGTAATGTAGGTTTAAGCACCTTCTGGCTCCAAGCCAATGAGGGGCTGAGTCTTTTTTATATATTCTGGAAGGTTGGCATTTTGTTTTGGGGGGCTTACTCATAAGGACTTTTTCATTCCTTGGACAGGAAGGACTGGTGGTAGCTGTTTGTTAAGAGCCTGAACTGCTCAAGGGATTGTGTTCTCCTGATCCAGTGGTGCATGTAGGTGATTGTATTACTTTGTTTAAACAGTAGAAGCTCTGTCTGTTGAATCTCTGTGCTAATTTCTGTTTGTATTTTCTCTACATTCAAGGTACTGACTTTTCCCCTGAACTAGTGAACGTAATTAAAGTAAGATTGTTGCCCCCTTTAAAAGTGGTCTTTCCTTTATCGAAGCAGATCAAAGAACCTGTGCTAACAGACCATTCTGGGTGTGCTAGGGTGCTTGCTAATACACCCCCCCTCCCCCAAAAAAAGGTTATTAGGAAAAAACTCTCTGTTACTCTGGATAACTAAAAATGTAGCTAACAAGCCTTTGAATGTGGGAAAGTTCAGTTTAGTGGCTTATAGTACTTTTGGTTTTGGGTAATTCATTTAATTACTATACCAGTATATTGATTTCACTACTGGTTCAAGTCATTTTCATTCATATACTTTACAGATTTCATTTGGAGGGCTAATTTTCCTGTAGATAGAGCCTACCAAAAAAAGTTCCCCCCCCCTTTTTTTTAGCAAACTTTTTAGTCTTCTCATATGATGAATGATGTCAATTTGCAGTTAATTGGACATATAGGAACCCCAGTGGGCTCTTTAAGACAATTTGAGAGCATGTTGATCCATTTTTATAAAATATTTGTCTTAAAAACAGGAAATTAAAGTGTTCTGGCCAGAAAATGCTCAGAGAAGGAAAACTGGATCTGTTAGTAATAGAGAAAGCAGTTTATCTGTTTCCCTCTCGAACGACTGGTGTAACCTTCACCTAAAGATCTTTTAAAATAAAGATTATGTCACAACTCTCTGAGCTCCCGTATAGTTCCAAGAATCTGTGAAATTTGTAATGAAGCTGAAACATATGAACATCTCTTCCACTTTTCACCTTCTCCACTAAAATTCCTTCTACCTTTTTTTAATATGATAGAATCACATGTCAAATTATGTGTGTGGGGGAAATAGAAGTATTATTTTCTCTGTAGCTTCTGACTTAATTAGGAGTCCTATAGACCAAGAGTGGTTCTGGAAAGAGATCTATATATCCTATTTGTTCAGTCAGGGAGAGATCCTAGGAGTTTTCTTAATAATCTTTTAATACAGGAGATTGTTTTCTGCTGCCCTGTGCATGCAAATCTTTTGCTCTACACTATGCACACTAACTACTCCTAAGCTTTTAAAGTCTGGCTTAGATTCCATGTGTTCAATAGAATGTAAGTCACTTGAGGGCAGGGATTATTTGATTCTTGTCTTTGTGTCTCTAGCACCTAGTATATAGTGGGTGTTTAATAAATGCATGAATTGAATTAAGGTTCACAAACCCCCAGGTCCTGTGACTGTGCTATTTTTTGTTGAAGGACTGAGATGTTTTTTACTAACTATATGATGACATAGGAATGATAAAAGTGGATTATTTATTTAAAATAGAAAAGCAACATTAAACAAGAAAAATATGGGAGCATCCAAAACCACCTTTGACCCAAGACAAACCACCAAACTTTATTCCCTTCTCCAAATGTTTAAGAAGGGAAAATTGAAATCCTACATGGATTCTGACCTCCAGGGCCTGCGGAACACAATAAGATTGGTAAGTAACTTGCCCCAATGTATGACTGTGGACAAGTCCACACTTAACCTCTCCCTTTCTTGGTTCCATAAACAGGGTATTTTTCTCGATTACCTTTAAGGTCTCTTCTAGCTATAAAGCTGTTGGTGCTATGCTCTCTCAGATAACTCCAGAATGTACTCAATCTTGATGAGCATTCATGTATCATTTGTCCTATAAACTGCTGATAGATTAGGGATCTGTGATCACTAATCTAGTTGCTGGAAGGAGGAGGTCAATCAACAACACAGAGCCATGCATAGAGTAGTGATGGAACCTTCCAGAACTGCATCAGTGCCCAACAAATGGCCTCTGAAGTAAGGAGGGATAAATGTCCAAGTCCCTAAGCTTCCAGAAGGAATAGATGCTGTAATGGTAATGAGAATTTGACAACCTTCCCTGCTTCAAAGATTTTCCATGTCCAGAATAGGTTGATTGTAATCTCATGGAGCTTGTGGTGGGAGGAGTTTGCTGAAGGGTGGAACAGAGCCTACAGGAAGTTGGGAGTCAGAGAAGTTAGAGCTGGAGGGAGGAGAGGACACACCCAAGGAGACAACTAGGCTTTTGAGTGTTGGTTTGTGGAAAGGCTAAAGCAGTGGTTCTCAACCTTCCTAATGCACCCTTTAATACAGTTCCTTCAAAACCCTTTAATACAGTTCCTCGTGGTATGGTAACTCCCAACCATAAAATTATTTCCGTTGCTACTTCATAACTGTAATTTTGCTACTGTTATGAATTTTAATGTAATCTGATATGTAGGATATATTTTCATTGTTACAAATTGAACATAACCCACAGGTTGAGAACTGCTGGGCTAAAGGATGGTGTGGCTTCATGCTGTGCTACTGTATATTAACTTCTTTGCTCCTTTGATTGATTTGACTTTCTGGTGTTGGTATTTGGTTTTTTTGGCATCTGAATAAATGTTTTGCTTCTGTCTTCTATATGGAGAGTTTATATTTTCCAATTGAGAACTGTGCCAATATATTTACAGTCACTGTTGGTGCTATAAATATTGCATTGGCGCTACAGATGGGCCATACCATACCATATCATTTGCTTTCCCCTAGTTACCTCTTCCTTGGCACCCCAAGCATTCTCTAAAAAGTCTCAACTCATTATATTGCTCTCTATTCTCTTTGTTTATTAATACCCTCTTCATCTAGGTTGTTTGTCTGACATCAAAGATTTGTAGAATTGTGGAATACCAAAGAAGCTATTTATATCTATATTTCATCTGACAACCGTAGTAATCTACAGATTAGATATTGTGTTCTTATAAAATGTAATCAGTTTTAAGTCCTTTGTATCCTTAATTGCAAAGTATCCTTCTCCCTTTTGGTCAGTTCCCATGTGGAAGAAGTAATACAGTTTTACTTGGCCTTCATATGTCTTAAGATTGAGTATTTATGAGGATAAGAAGAGCTAAGATCACAGAGTAAAGGCAAGGATTCACCTGAATTCTCCCAAACTCACCTGCAAACAATATTAAAATAATATATCTAAACAAATGCCAGAGTCGTACAACAAGTAAAGGTTTGGTTAAACAATTTTCCAGTCAAAGAAAACTTGGAACATTGAAAGGAATAGATATTTCTGTAAATATGAGAATGGAGTGAAGTTCAGTATAGGCCTTTCCTGGCAATCCAGGAGCAGGATTTTGTGGCAACTAAGTTGGTGGCAGTAGTTTCTGAAACTCTGAACTTATGTATGATAAAGGAGTCTGACAACTGGTCAGAAGGAGAGTGCAGAATACCGTTTGCTGGCACTGGGAGAAAATCTCTGTTACATTGCCAACATTTGGTTCTGGGTCACAGTCGAAGGGTGAGGTGTAGTAGTATAAGGAGTGGGTCATAGTTCAAGTGGAAAAGATGACATGTGGTTGCTCATAGACCAGAGTACAGGCCAAGAAAGCAGTGACTACACTTTTCTTTACTTCATACCACTTTAGAAGAACTGAAAACTTACAGACCTGTAGAGGTTCTGAAAACAGCATCATGAAAAATAAAAAGCTTGTCCATTCCACCCTGGAAATAGACCCAACTTTAACTAAGTTGAAAGTAAAAAAATACATTGTAAGAATGAGAAAACAACAAAAAAGAAATTGACCAAAGAAAGTTGCAATGGTGACAGAGAAGCTCAAAACACAAACTCAGAAGACAATAAAATCAAAGCAGCTATAGCCAAAGTATCACAAAGAAAAATGTGAATTGGTCTCAAGTCCAAAAAGAATTCCTAAAGAGCTCAGAAAGAATTTTTAAAAATTGAAATAAGACAGGTAAAAGAAAAGTTTGAGGAAAATGAATGATGAAAAAAAACCACAAAAAATAAAAAGTTACCAAATTCATAAAAGAGATGTAAAAATACTGAAGAAAATAATATTTAAAAAAATAATAGGCCAAATGGTAAAAAAAAAAAAAAGCACAAAATCCATGGAAGAGAAAAAACTTCTTTTTTAATGACTTGTTTATTTACTTTTCATTTACAAGATTCAGTTCCACAATCCCTTGAGTTTCAAATATTCTCTCTACCTTCCCCTCCCCCCCACCTCATGTTAGAGTACAATCAGGTATAGGATCTGTAAATACTTTCACATTGTACAATAGTCTGGTTGTATAGAAGGGTTGTAACCAATGGAGTAAACAATGGGAAAAAAGAAAGAAAACCAAACACAAAAAAGAATGATACCATGAAGATTGCTTCAGTCTCCACTTAAACTCTGGTCTGAGGAAAAAGGGCAGGAGTAGAAAACATGATCTCAGATAAAGAAAATGCAAAAATAGATCCAATTAAAAGAAATAATGAAGGAAACTACATTTATCTAAAAGGTACAATAGACAATGAGATAATATCAGTACCAAAAATATATGCACCAAAGGGTATAGTATTTAAATTCTTAAAGGAGGAATTAAATGAGTTACAGGAGGGAGAAGTAAAACTATGCTAATGTGGGACTTCAACTTTCCCCTCTCAGAACTAGATAAATCTTGCAGGAAAGAAGTTAAAGTGATGAATATAATTTTGGAAAAGTTAAATATGATAGACCTCTGGAGAAAACTGAACATGAATAGAAAGGGATATACCTTTTGCTCAGCAATATATTGCAATATTGCACTTCCACAAAACTGACCATATATTAGGGCATTAAAAACCCCACCAAAATAAATGCAGAAAAGCAGAAATGTTAAATGCATCATTTTCACATAACAATGTAATAAAAAGTGTATTCAATGAAGAACCATGGAAACACAGATTAAAATTAATTGAAAACTAAATGCTCTAATCTTAAAGAATGAGTGGATCAAAGAACAAATTATAGAAACTATCACAATTCAATTAAAGAGAATGCTAACAATGTGACAACATACCAAAATTAAAGGGATACAGTCAAAGCAGTATATTAATATATATATATGAAGGTTACCTCAGTCAAATAAAGAGCAAATCATTGACTTGATCATGCAACCAAAAAAAGAAACCCTAGAAAAAGAAATATATCATTTAAATACCAAATTGGAAATCCCCAAAATCAAAGGAAAGATAAATTAAAACAAGACTAAGAAATCCACTGAACTAATAAGATTAGAAGCTGATTTTATGAGAAGAAACGGTAAAATAGATAAACCATTTGGTTAATTTGATTTTTAAAAAAGAAGAAAATCAAACTACCAGTATCAGAAATCAAAAGGGCCAATTTACCACCAATGAAAATGAAATTAGAGCCATTATTGGGAGCTCTTCTGCATAATTGTATGCCAATAACAAGTTATTCTCTAGTTGTTCAATGGTCAAAGAATATAAACAGGCAATTTTCAGAAGAAGAAACCAAAGGCATCCCTAGTCATATAAAAAAATGTTTTGTATCGCTCTTTATTAGAGAAATGCACATCAAAATCAGTCTGCCTCTACCTCAGTCTCTGTTTCTCTAAGTTTCCTTTTCTTCCCCTCTCCCTCCCTCTTTTCTCTCCCTCCCTCCCCCTGTCTCTCTCTCTCTCTCTTGCACACCCTTTTAATTTCTACAAAGATTCCTCTTGTTTCCTTACCACTACTCACCTCTCTTCACCTCAACTCTTCCCACCTCCCTTTCTCTCTTACCTCCTTCTTCTGTCTTCTAAGAATTCAGTTGTTAACAAATTATTCATCCTCCCTAGATTTTTTACATTTAAGTAGAGAACTTTAAAGACTGAAAAAAAAACTTAATGGTTTAAAGAAATTAAATTTTAATGGTTTAATTAAAGTTTCAGTTTAATTAAAGTTTCTCAGAGACTCAATACCTATCACATCAAATATCCATTCATTTGTCAAATAAACATTGTTAAGTGCACATTCTATTTAATATCAAATATGAGTGTGGTAATTGATAACCTTTAAGATCTCTTCCATTTTCAATCTGTGATTCTATAATCCTATGATATAGCAAGAGCTGATAAGAAATAATTTGCCTAGAGTCCTGTCAATCTTATCAGAGAATTACTCATTCAAGAAGGGAGCAGTGACCTTATGGTGAACTTTATCTTCTAAGCTAGCTATCACAACATATAGCAGGGACAATATATGAAGAATTAGAGCAGTGGAATCAGAAATTCAAAGAAAGATTCTCTAAGAAGAGAGACTGGAATAGAACCCATGACTTTTAAATGTCCATATGCAAATGCTCCCAAGTGTGAGTTACAAACAGGGTGAACTATATATTCTCTTGAAAAGTGGTAAGTTCAAACATGGACATTTTTAAAACTCTGTGGGATGTGGCTTGTGGCTGGAATATGGCTCTGGAAGGATAGATACATTAATAGCAATGAAAAAGATTAAAAGTAGATGAGTAATACTAGATATGAATAAATTTAGCCCTTGAGTGGAGCAGCATGGTAGAAAAATTTAGGTAAAGATCATAGAATTAAAACATCATACATTTGGAAAGGACTTTAATCCATGTAGTTCAGCCAATTATAAGACTAGGATCCTTCTACTTTATATCCCCAAAGTAGTCATATGGCCTGTGAAGTATGTGGAGGGGAGTAAAGTGTAAGAAGATTGTTCTTAGTATCATCTTTCGCTGAAGTAAGATGGAGCTGAACAGCTGAAAACCTCTTTTCATCACCAGTCACTGAATAATTACAGAGAGCACTGGCATGCCACTTAGCAAGCTGCAAGATCTTCTCTAGGAAGAGGTCATGATGCTCTATTCCAACCCTAGACTTGGCTATGTATGATAAGATGGAGGAAAAATCCACAGGGAGCAAAACCAAATTGAACCAAAGACTAATCTTTGCTCTAATCTTCTCTTCCATAACCATCATATGTTCCCCCCTCTGCTTTCTCCAGCATTACCAACACTTCTAGTACTATCCAAAAAATGAGCATGTTTTTGCCATAGCTTTTACACCTTCCCTTTATCTTTCACTTCTGGGCAGTATACAAGACATCTCTAGTTCACTGGTTTCCACATAAAATTTCCACCAAAGCTGTACAAACATGTAGGTTGGCTTTATAACATCGGTATCTGCACGCATTGAGATTTTGGAAATGATAGCAAACACCTGTGGAAGAAAAAAATCTCCAAAGCCTTCTCATAATCCATCATAATCCTCTTCCTATAAAAGCAAATTTGAGTGTTATCTTTCTGAATTTTAACAATCTCCCAATCATACAACTCTCTGTCCTGTCCATGCTTAGAATTTTCAAGTTTGAGGAATTGAGGACTTCACTATCATTGACTGTATCTGATATCACAGACTCCAACCTCCTTATGAAGATGTCTGTGCTGTCTGGAAAGAAAGTTGTGGCCCTTTAAGTACATTAAAATAGCTATCATCCCCCATACTCTTAAATCTTCTATTCTCCAGGTGAACCATTCCCAGTTTCTTCAAATGGCCCTCATTCAGTAAAAGCTCAAGTCCCTCCACCCTTTTGATGTCCTCCAGCTGATTAATGTCCATCCCAAAATGTGGCACCCAGATTTGAGCATAGTACCCCAGATGTGATCTGTCTAAAGCAGAATGCTGTGGATTATTTGGAGGGAGAAATAGAAATTATGTTATGTGAGTGCACTGCAGACCACCTGGACAAAAGGAAGAAGCAGATAAGGACTTAGGGAAACATTACAAATCTGGCACAGACCTATGATTTAGTAGCGATGAGGGACTTCACCTAACCAGACATCTGCTGCATAGGTTTTCCTCTGCCAAGAGAAGACAGCAGATGATAATTTCATTCTTCAGAAAATAAAGGAAAAGAGCAGGGAACATGATATTTTAGACGTGATTCTGATCAATAAGAAGGGATTGATGGCTAAAGTAGGTCATGGGATTCTTAGGGAGAAGAATGGGGAGGGGGCAGAATGGTCACACCATAATAAAATTCAGAGCATTAAATTAGAAGAAAGCCAGACATAGTTTGATGTAGATCATAGATTTTGGTAGAGAAAATTTCAAAGAAAGGCTAGGTTTTTTCCTGGTCAAGAAATTTTGTGAGTATATAGAATGTCAATGGGGCAATACACTCTGCATAGTATTGAAGATGAATTGTTCAGCAACTTAGGGTCTTAGAAATTTCTTTGGGTGGAATAAGGAAATAAAGTGACCAATCCAGGGGCATTGAACCAGTATGTGTCATACCAGGACTTGATCCTATGTCTTACTGACTCTGAAGTCAGCACTCCATCTATGCATTATCCCAATAGCATGTACTAACATGGCTGAAAATTTTACAGGGCAGGCGAAATCCAAAAGTGATGGAAAACTCTCATAAATCAAGTTATCACAACATGGATAGCAGTGATTCAAGCACAAACTAACAGGAGGCTGACTGGCAAGATCCATTTGACTGCTCCAAGAACGACTGACCAACTTTAAGCAGTGATTCTCAACTTTCCTATTGCCATGACCCTTTACTACTTATATGCAGGTGTACCTGCATGTGGGCGGACCCGCCTGGAGATGGATAGAGGAGTGGTGTCTTGGTTCCTAAGACCATTGGAAATATGCGTTTTCGGATGGTCTTGGGCGACTCCTGTGAAAGGGTTGTTTGATCCCCAAAGGGGTCGTGACCCACAGGTTGAGAACTGCTGCAAGTCAGAATCTATAGAATATGAAAATGAGAGTGAGTAAGCAAGGATGGTTGTCAAAATAAACATCTTACTGGAATAGTTAGGAGCACCAAAGATCAAAATGAACTCAGACTGGGGATAAATGCAAAGGACAACAATAGGGGCATTTTGAGATATCTTAGGGACAAAAGAAATATGAAAAAGATCTAGAACCCTTTCATGGAGTGGATTAGATAATGATAATGAATGATTTTTAAAAAGGAAGAAATATATAGCTCTTACTTTGCATCCATTCCCTCTGCCAAGGATAATGATCTTCAGTTTTGCTAGGATAAGGGAAAATAGCTATCAGGGATTTGAAATCCACACAAAAAGAGAGGATGGTAAGGACACACTGTACTGCTCTTGGTGAGTATGCTCCACTTGGGCTACAAGTGAATGACTTCCCCATCCTACTACTCTTTTCTCTTGTAGAAGAGAGACTACTTTACGCCATCTGCGTTCCTGGCTCTTAGGTCAATCCTTCCGTGTCTCTTTTTTTTCTTTCAGACCTACAATATTATGTGTCTCAATATTTTTGTCATTGAAAACTGTGAGTTCACCTTCATAGAGTGCTCTGTGGTTAGGGTAGGTACTGAAAGAACTAGTGAATGTGATCATTAAATTAAGTAATTATATCTACCTGTTCAGGTTTTAGCAGATTGTAAGTTCAGAAGAAGTTAAATTGTGGTATGACATTCAAGCAAATTAAAGCCACATTAGGCTGCATTTTAAAAGGTAGAGTCTTCATGACTAGGGAGGAGATAGCGGCTCTATCCTGCTCTTGTCAGATCACAGTTTCAATATTTAAGTCAGTTTGGAATGACAGTTTTAGGAAAGACATTGGTGACTGTGTCAGGACTGGAGGAGAGCAACCAGAGAGGTGAGGAGCCTGTAAATAATTCAATATGAAAATGGAAGGATTTGGGGAAGTTTAGTCTACAGGAGAAAAGACTTGGGGTGGTATGGCATTGTAACTATCTTAATGCCTTTATAGGGCTTTCACATGTGAAAAAATTGGTTTTGTTTTTGATGACTTCAGAATTAGGAACAGAGTGATAGTTACAGAGAGGTCATTATAGATAAAATTTAAACAAAAACTTGCTAAAAATTGGAACTATACAAATGGGGAACAGGTTGCCTTAGAATAGAGTAACTGTCATTTCTCTGGAGTTTCCCAGGCTGAGCCTAGTTGATGTTATGAAAAAGATTCTGGTTCAGGTACAAACTGGACTAGATTACCTCAGAGATTCTGGATTTTGGGCCAGTGTCAAACACTTCTGAATGATTAGGAAGGATGATGATTGAGAAAGATTATGCCATGGCAGTTCCGGCACATATATGGCAGTGTAGGGGTAGAGTAAGAAGTTTCAGTAAATGATGGGAGTAGAAACCCGACTGCAAAAGATTTGGGAATGGGGGCGGAGCCAAGATGGCAGCGTAGAAGCAGCAAAGCACCACAGCTCCCACACAAACACGCTAAAAAATTCATAAAATGGAACTCTAAACAGATTTTCAAGCTCCAAAACTCTCCAAAGGACAGAAAGCACATCTGTTGCTACAGGCAGCTCAGCAGGTGGAGCTCTTCTCAGCAGTCTGGGAGCCACAGCTGAAACCCGGCCAGCTCAGGCCCTGGGGCATTGGGCGGGGAGCCGTGTCTATAGGAGAGCAGATTGGCTGCAGTGGAGGCACAGTTACCACATTTATCAGGCCAGACGAAAAAAAGGCTAAGAGAAAGGTCAGTGGATTTTGCTAACTGGGGAGGAGAAGAGCAGGTCTGGCCAAACTGCTCCCAGGGCAAGGAAGCAATGGGAGGCGGCTGTAGCGGCAGGAACGGAGCAGCAGTGGCTTCCACTGGGCTGCTTCAGAGCCCTCGGCCTGCAGATAGCAGGGGGGCTGACGCAATCCATCGGGTCCATGGGCTCTTGCCTTGAGCGGCCTGGATCTGGATCATGGTCTGGAGTGGTGGTCCTGGGGTGCGTTTCAGTGAGCCAAAGCTGGGGGGGGGCTGCAGCATCCCACTAATGGCTTCGGCAGCTGTGAGGGCCCCAGCAATTTGGGACAGATCTTTCCCCCTCCAGGAAGCAGAGTTCTACAGAGATAAAAAAA
>JAQQSW010000588.1:6300-18698 GCA_028646575.1 Pseudocheirus occidentalis
TTTTCCTCAGTTTTTGAAGCTCTTTTTCCATATGTTCAGATTTCATTTTTAGTTCACACGTTTTTCTTTCTAAGAAGCTGTTTTCTTCGTTGTAATGTTTTTTTTTTCTAATTTTGCAATTTTGATTTTAAAAGAAGTGTTGATTGAGGGTGGCTAGGTGGTGCAGTGAATAGAGCACTGGCCCTGGAGTCAGGAGGACTTGAATTCAAATCCAGCCTCAGACACTTAACACAAAAACTAGCCATGTGACCTTGGTCAAGACACAACCTCAATTGTCCTCCAAAAAAAGTGAGAGAATCTTTCAGTGGCAAAAAAAAACCCAAAGTAAAACAAAAGAAGTGTTGATTTTATCTTCTACCTCTCTACTCTGGATTTCAAAGTTATTTTTGAGCTCATCTAAGACTGCTTTCTATGCCTGAGACCAGCTCATAATCCCTGTTAAGGCTTCAGCTGTGGGTGTGCAGTCAATACTGTTTGCTTCTGAATTTGGTTCCTCCCTCTCACAGTAATGGGATTCCAGAGTCTTTGTCTTTGTAGCCTGCTTTTTCCCAGTTTGAGACAGGACCTTAGCTGCACCCTTCCTCCAGAGTTCCTAGGCCTTTACTGTTTATTTTTTTCTCTGGGGCAATAATTACTGTGTTTTCAGGGTCAGAGGTAGGGAGATTGGAGCAGCCAGGGTTCACTCTGCCATCCTGGTCCCTGGAAGTTCAGATAGGGACTTTTTAAATTTACAAGCTGTGGATTGGTAGTCCCAGGAGTAGCTACTTCCAAAGCCATGGGCCCTGCCTTTGTCTCTTACCCAGCTCCATCTGATACCCCCCCCTATGGTGACAGGCCTGGAAATGGCCCTTGTGGTTGGTGGATCAATTTGCCACCACGTTGATCAGGACTTGTCTGGGTCTCTATGGCCATGTCGTCCTCAGTATTTTAATTTGCGTTTCTTTAATATTAATTTAGAACTTTTTATATGACTATAGATAGCTTTAATTTCTTCATTTGAAAACTGCCTGGGGAATGACTTATTATAACTTTTCAAATGATGCCTATGACTTGCTATTTAATGCTTTCACCATCCTAGCTGTATTTTTTCCATACAACTTGATTTTATTTCAATTCCTCCTGAGAATAAAGGAAGAATGTTGAAAAGATCTATTCTTGGTGCTTAAATATATTAAAGAAACAAACTGTATTAGACAAGTGCAGCTGCCAGAACTGGTTTGACATTTAAAGAGAGCTGAAAATGCCAACATGAGGCAAGCTCTAATATTTTAATGTGAATATTTTGCTCCAGACATCCAACATATAAAAAAGAACATTTACCCAGGATTATTGTTTAGCTGACATATTAAGAGGGCAATTAAATGAGATATATTGAAAATGTCAAAGACCCTATGGTTCTAGTATCTTTAGTCTCTCTTCTGTGTTAAGTGAGCTTTATTATATGACCTCAAATGCATCCTGGTGACACTGAACTCTACTTTGATGTCAATCATTGAGTATTGCTTTGATTGCTTTCAGAGTCTGTCTAGGTGATGATTTATCAGACTATGGATTTAAAAGAAAATGTAAGAAAATGCCAGATTAAGCTATATAGCCAATAGGACCCACTTATTTTTCTTTTGTTACTTTTATTTGTTTCATTTTCTGCTTCTTGAAGATCTGTATGCAGTTTTTTTTCAGTTCTTATTGCTGATATATCTTCTGGATTAGATGGTAATACATGAGCTTGGCGTCAGTCTTAAACTGTCTCTAACATCTGCTGAAGATGGTTCTAGTTTGGTTGCTGTCTATAAACTTCTTAGATTCTATTGTCACCATGTTGGCAGGTGTTTTGAGTTTGTCTCTTCTAAGTTTCTTTGACTCCAGTTTCCTTTTGTGTGTAATTTTCAGTCCACAATGACTCAAATATTTGATAAATCCACTGGCTTGTAGTATATACCTTTTCCCCAGTCATCTTGGTAATAGCTATCATCTATACTGGGCAGCAAATGGATGCCCGTAAAGTGGTCAGGTCCAATATCTAAGCAATTTTCCTAAATGTAGAGGTTTCATTTTTCTTTCTAGAGATCAAGCCTGAAGCTATAATCAAAAATTTTTGGAAGAAAATCTTGAGGTGGATTCTTCAGATACATATATGCATCTTTCCCAAACTGGGTGAAAAGTGGAATAAAGAATATGGTACAAATACCTGCACACCAGCCTACATAATGAAAGACTATAGTTTGGATGGAAGTGATAGCGGTTTGAATGGAAGCAGAGGTCAGGCTGCTTTCTACTGTACTTAGAAAAGAGAGATGGGGGGCAGCTAGGTGGCGCAGTGAATAAAGCACCGGCCCTGGAGTCAGGAGTACCTGAGTTCAAATCCGGCCTCAGACACTTGACACAAAAAACTAGCCGTGTGACCTTGGGCAAGTCACTTAACCCCAACTGCCCTCCAAAAAGCAAAAAAAAAAGAAAAGAGAGATGGTACATTGCAAAGGGGGAGCTGATGATTTCATTGACTTTTTGAGGATTCCTCTTTGCATCTCTGAACACATGCCACAGCCAAAAGTGGTGAGAGCCACCAATTTTTTCATCTCTGCATCCAACATCCAGGTGACTCCTTCCTTTCCAGCCCTGGCCTCCTCTTGTATTTTGAAAAAGTAAGTAGAGGTTAAAATTAAATAGCAGTTCAATCAAGCTTGATGAGGAACTTACATGTAAACTAATTTCAACACTAAACTGAAGTGATGTATTTCCCCCACTCATTCCCTCTAAAACTTTACCAGTGCTTTGGTCCTATTGACATTCATTTTTTCCTCTAACATATCACACTGGGTATGTTTGCCAGAGAGCTGGATTCAAGGACCTCAAGCCCAAATCTAAACTTAGATAGTAACTCTGTGATCCTGGGCAAGTCACTTAACCTCTGTATGTCTCAGTTTCTTTATCTGTAAAATGGATATAAGAGCATTTACCTCCCAGGGTTGTTATAGGACCAAATGAGATATTTAAGAAGTGCTTTGTAAACCTTAAAGAGCTATATAGATGCTAGATTGTGATGATTATCATTGTCATTATGATTACTGATGTATTCAAGCTTGTCAATGTCATTTCTAAAATGTAGAATCCCAAAACAAAACACTTCAGATAGCACTTGACCAGGGCCCCCGGAGCTGAAGAGGAGACACTGACAGGTGCAGGCGACCCTGCCAGCTTACCTGAAGAAGCCCCAAGTAAATGTTTTCAGAATTGTAGGTAACTCCTGCTCCCAGCCTATCTTATCAAACACATGGGGAGGGGGAGCCAGGGCCAATAAACACTTATTAAGCACCCACTGTGTGCCAGGCAGCGGAAATACAAAGACAAAAGCGAAAAAGATTTCTAAATGTGTAAAATCAGTGTAGAAAGAATAAATACAAATTCAAAATGATTTCAGGAGGTAGGGTGCCAGCAGATTAGGGGAGCGTATGCAACCAGGGAAACTTTGGGGGATAAAATGGAACTTGAACTGAGTCTTGAATGACATGAATCTTAAACTAGAATGTTAGGCTAGCAGTAGAAGGACCCACCTCAAGATACTTCCTAGCTATTGTGGCCCAGGAAATAATTTGCCTTTTTTCTACCTTGGCTTCCTCATTTGTGAAATGGGGTTGAAAAGAGTGCCTACCTGCCGTGGTTGTTAAGATTAAATGAGAATACACCAAGTACATCACCAAACTTCCCACACTCTACAGACAAGTGTTGTTATTATGATAGCCTCATTGAGGAATTCTACAAGGTAGAGGGGAAGGAGAACATTTTGCATTTTGGGGATAGCTGGCACAAAGGCACAAAGGTGGGAGGTAGTGTTCCATGTAAAGGAATAGCAAGAAGGTCAGTCTGGCTGGAGCATAGAATGTGATGCCAAGGGGAAATAATGAGGCCAGAGGGGTCACTTGAGACCAGGATGTGAAAAGTGTCAAAAACCAGACAGAGCTTAGACAGAAAGGGGGTCGTTAGAGTGGAGTAAAGAAGGACATGGTCAGGTCTGTGCTTGAGGAAAAAGGACTTTGTGCAGAAGACTTAAAGCTGGAAGGAATTCAAAGAATCTTCTGGCTCGACCTTCTTTTACAGAACAGAAAACTGAGCCCCTGACTGAACAATTGAAGTAGAGATTCTGTATGATCCTACATAATAACTTGTGGAAATGAATTCAAAACTATGTCTTCTAACTTTAAGTAAAGGTTTCATAACTGGAGGTCCATCAAATTGTTTTCTCCTAATATTTTGATAATTGCTTCAATGTCATTAATTTCCTTTGTAATTCTATGTATTATTTCATGCATTTTAAAATGTTCTTAGCAGTGGTCAATAGACTCCAGCAGACTGTCAAAGGGCACACACACACACACACACACACACACACACACACACACACACACACCCCTACCTCTACTGATCTAAATGCTGTGAAATCTCACTATATTCTCCACAATATCCTGTTAAAGTTGAGGACTTTGGAGCTACATTTTGTGTGTTGTCTTTTTTCACTAAAATGTAAACTACATGAGGGCAGAGATTCTTTCTTTCTGCCTGTGTTTGTATTTCCAGCACCTAGTAAGAGTAGATGATTGTGGACTTGTTGACTCCCAGATATGGTCACATGTAGGGGAGAGATACTAGACTGAGACAGTCCTTTCAAACCTAGCAAAGAAATTCCTGAGATTATATATGTGTGGTGTTCTATAAATGTCATAAAGTGTGATATATGTAATACACAATAAACATATAATGTGTTTAATATGTATATATATGTATTAGATAATATAAGATGTACGAGATTGTATATATGGATATGTATCTATATGTGTATAGAAATAATACATATGATTGAAAAATAAATGTTTAGCTGTGCTTTTCACTTCCACCCAGAGGCATGGGTATTAAGCTATGTATTCATGAATCTGGATCCTATTAAATGATCTTTGACAAAGGTGTTCTTCATAAAGCCAGTGTCCTCAGAGTCCATCAGCATTGCAAGGATGCTAAAACACTGAGTACTAACAGTTCTAGAAAGCCCACATCTGCAGAAACTTTTTTTTTTCAGAATAGCTGTGTATAGTAGACATAGTTGATTATGAACTTGGGTCCAACGCAGCCCAGTTCCTTCAGCCGTGAAGATGACCAAAGGTCCCTAACAGCTTTAGTACTTTGGCAGGTGTAAAGTGTAATTCCATGTATAGGGAATTAATCTGTCTACAGAAATGGAGGAAAGCATGGACAGTTGGAGATTTCTTTGCCCCTCTGGAATCCTTTGCTCATGTAAGGGGATTGAGGAACATGGGTTATATTAGCTTTACCTGAGACCAGAGATTTTGGTTCTTGGGAGAGTGGCCCCTAGACATGAGAACTGGTCTAGGGTCAAGGAGGGTGACCACTTAGTCCTCTCTTGGACTTTTTCAAAAAAATTCCCCAAGTCAGGTACTTTCATTTATTCATCAAACTCTTTAAAGCTCCTATTAGGATTTTCTCTTCTCCCATTAAAATGTAAACACCTTGAGGGTTATTTCATCCCCAATACAATAATTAATAAATTATTGTGGACTTGCTGATCTACAAATATGGCCACATTTAGGGGAGAGACCCTAGGCAGGATGTTATGTGGTAGCTTCATAGCTTAATTATTAAATAGTTTCTATGGTATTGGAGGAAAATAAGTGTTTTTGTGAGCTCTCCTTTAATAAGGCAAATCCCAACCTCTTCTTGGCTCTTGGCCATCTTTTCTTAGAAGGTCACAGTTTTGTGCATACCCTTGGACCCACAACTAGGTCTACATCCCAAAGAAATCAAAGAAAAAGAAAGCATCCTATGTGCACAAATAGTTATAACAATTCTTTGTATAACAAAGAATTTGAAAATGAAAAATGCCTATCAATTAGTGAATGGCTGAACATGTTATATGCTATTGTGATGGAATACTATTTGCTATAAGAAATTACGGGTAAAATGATTTCAGAAATACCTTAGAAGACTCACATAATTTGATGCAAAGTGAGCAGAATCAAGAGAATATTGTACAGAATAATAGTGTTATTGTATTATGATAAACTGTGAACAACTTAGTTGTTTTGATCAATGAAATGATCAAGGCATTTCTGAAGGACTTATGAGGAAAATGCTATCCATCTTCAGAGAGAACTGATAATCTCTGAGTGAAGTATAACTTTTTCACTTTATTTTTTTGCCTTTTTTGGCAAAATGAATGTTTTCATGATTTCATATGTATAATTGATATCATTGCTTGTTTTCTCCTTGGTGACAGAGAGAGTGGAAAGAAGGAAAGAATATGTAACTCAAGATTTTAAAGAGAATATTAAAAATAAATATTAAGTTTATCATTTTTAAAGGTCATAGTTTGTGCAGGAGGGGAAACTTCTCTGCTTTATTTACATACTATAATGAAGCCAGTAGAGCATGCAGGCTGTTGTCTGATTGTACTGTTATCAAATGACCAGATCATCTTTTCTTAACCATCCATTTCTCTGACGTTGTTCCTTATCTCCCTTTTAGGTTGTTGTGTTACAAGCTACACACTTCTTACCGTTCTTTCTGTCAAAATCAAATGAAATGCTTCCAAATGGTGCGATCTTGAAGATCATCTGTAATTTTTAAAGGCAGGGTGGTATAGTGGCCAGAAGGTCTCAGAATCAGGGAGCCAAAGCTCTATCTGTGATAAGTATTAATGATGTAACCACGAAAAAAAATTTGAGCCTCTCAGCGGCCAGGGTTGCTATTCAGGAATAGTAGCTGCATGGCAAATAGTTAGCTAGCCAGCATTGGTAGGAGTTTCCTCTTTAGGATTCCCCTATTCCAGTGAAATCAAAGTCATTCTAAATTGTGATACCCCAACACAAAGCCCTGGTCACCTCATCCTAATTACAACTCTGCCTGAGATGGACAAGGGATTCCTATCCATTTGTACATCAGTCTTTAGCTTTCTTAATGTTACACCAGCTTCAGTCTAGTAGAAAGCAATTGCAATGCTTCAAAGACAGGGTTCACATGATGTATTGCTCACAGTGGAAAGAGGCAAGATAATTCTTGGCAAAGAATCTTAGGATAGGGGGAAAAGGTGATCAAGGCAGCCTCTTGTGTCTGGGATGTTTGTTTTTCCCATCATCCTTCAGGATAGATCATGGAATCAGGCTCTGATGCTGGAGAGTGGCTTAGGGGTATGCAGAATAAACTCAGAAGAATATTTTCATGGGCTGGACCAAAGGTTGCAAGACAGAAATGCATGAGGAGATGCTTTTTGAGAGGAATGACTCGTCATTACATAGCACCATGAAGATTCCAATAAAATGCTTCTTACAACACTCAGATTGGTATCGAAAATACTACACCCATTTTCTGAATAAAGAAGTGGTCACAGAGGTGGTGAGTTGCCTGTGATCACACAGTTCCTCAGTTATTTCAGTTAGTGTGAGTCGCTTGTTAGAATTCAGGAGACCGTCTCCAGAGTTCTAAGCCCACTTTGGACTTAAACACATAACTTTAATCAGGAGATATGGTAATTAAGTAGTCAAAAGAAAAAAAAAAGAATCTGCATTCAAATACCACCTTCGATTACTGCCATGATCTTGGGCAAGTGCATTTTTCCTTTTTGTGATTAATTGTAAAGTGAGGAAGTTGGATTATAATCTTTGAAGTTTTTCCAGTTCTGGTTTTATGAATGAGAACTTTCATTTCTTTTGTACATTCCTAAGAACCTGATCTTGATGAACAAATCTAAACTCCCTTCAAGTTAATCTTTCTTAGGAAAGTAGGAAAAGTGTGTTCTCCGGTCTTTGTGGGGTTTTTTTTGCCTTATTTTATTCTCTTTCTAGACAAATGCAAACAAGAAGATAGAATTGAATTCGGTAAAGCCTTGGGTCTTTTCTGCCTTGGTATAGATGTCCCTAGTGACTGTCCTTAGTAGATACGGGGATCTTTAATCTCTTGGGAGCAGAAGGGTCCTGGAGGGGAGATTTCATTTCCTAATTCACTTCTGGAGGTCTGGAGCCAATGTCAGTTCTCATTAAAGAGGTGGATGCCCATGGTTTGTATTTCTGTTCCGATTGGAACCTACAGACTGGATAATCATCTCAGCAGGGTATCAGGAGAAGAGGCACCTCCCTGCTTTAAATAAGGGTGTGTGTGTGTGTGTGTGTGTGTGTGTGTGTGTGTGTGTGTGTGTCTGCTGATATTTGTTCTCATTAAAGCCAAAACCTAGAAGATGTCATTTGAGTCCCTCCTGCCTTGAATAGTCTTGACTAGCTTTGTTCAGTTAAGTGTCCCTGTTCACTTATTAGAGCCCAGACTGGGATTATAATTGATCTTTGGGCTTGGAGGTTTGGCCTTGGGGGTGGCAGGGCAGGGAGAGATGGAGCCAAATGACACACAAGGAAAGTCGTTGAAACCATTTACCCCTGTCAAAGATCTGAAACTGTCTTCTCAATTCAACTGCTTAAAACATACATGCACACTAAAACAACAACAAAAAATACTAAGTTAGAGGTGATCTGAGATCTCTCTCAGCTCTGATTTTTCTATGTTGTGAGATCCCTTCCTTAGAAAAGGGTGGGGGTGATAAAACAAGAATTGTTTTCATGTAGAAGGGCTTGGAATTGCCTGCAACGTGGGATAGAGTTAAGAAAATTCCCCCAAATGGGAAGAATATAATTGAATATATGGAAGCACTGAGGTCTATCCTTGGAACCAAGAGGTGATTTTACCTGACTATAATGATATATGTGATCTGTGAGTAGGAGATAAAAGACTGTCTAAGATCTGGGTGCATCCAGATTATGGAGGGCCTTCAAAGTCAGGTGGAGAACTTATTACTGACATAATTGCCATACACTTTAAAAATGGTGCTCAATATTCAAGACAAGCCTTACTTTGATACTAAAGTAAAAAAGCATCAAGATTTTAAATATTTATAAAATTTATATGTTTACATAAAAATTTATATATTTTATAAAAATATATGTTTTACATGTTTATAAAATTTATATATTATATATTTATATATGCATGTGTATATATACATATATATATATATGTATATATCTTGTCCACCTCTCCTTTCCTTCTTAAAGTCCTTAGATAATCACCTAGTCTAATGCCCTCATCTTTTTTTCAGGTGTAGAAACTAAACCCCTGAAGTCAAGGGTCAGAATTTAAACTGGAGTCTTCTGACACCAAATACAAAATGCCTTACTCATTTTGCTTAATGGCAAAATCAACACAACAACTGCATCTATCAGCATATGACATGCCATACCAAGAGTCAAAGGGTCACAGATCTAGAGTTAGAAAGGACCATTTTTTTCTTTTTTTGGGGGGGTGGAAGGCAAGGCAGTTGGGGTTAAGTGACTTGCCCAAGGTCACATGGCTAGTGTGTCAAGTGTATGATGTCAGATTTGAACTCAGGTCCTCCAGACTCCAGGGCTGGTGCTCTATTCACTGCACCACCTATCCACCCCAAAAAGACCATTTTTTGAAACACATACTTTATTAATTTTTCTATTGAATATCCCCTGTTAAATACATTTAAAATAAATTATTTTGTAAATGGATATCGTACTATAATACAGTGTGAAATGCTAATGGAATTAGCAAATCTAGAAGGGTTTTTTTTTATTTTAGAGTAGGGATGGCTGAGAGTATCCATTGTTCAGAAGAGTCTTATCTATTGGAAGCTGTGCTTCCATTGGCAGGGATTCAGCATCTTTTGCCCCAGGGAACCATTATTCCAGGATTCCTTGAGAATTTTGTGTACAATTTTGGATACCAAATCTTTCCTCCTGCTAGGAATTCTAGGGGGCACTGCCACAAAACATTTTGACTTCGATATCTCTTCTTTAGATGCCTTTATTCCTTCATTTTCTTTTTCTCCAAAAGATGCATCTCCCACTGTTTGATCATATAGTCCATGAATTTCTGCCCATTCACCATAAAATCCTTTGAATAGCCTTATTCCCAGAGTTCAACTTGTGCTTTCAACTCCTCTTTCAGCTTAAACTCCAAGAAGAATTTCCAATTTTCTTCCCACTTTGGTATGCCTTTAAAGAGCTCTCTGTGGACCTGATACCTTAACTGTACCACCTCACAGTCATGGAGCAGGAGTAACATCTCTGAGGGCATCTCTCTGCTCCTGGCTGTAGGAACACTTTTCCCAACACAGAGCCAGTCTTCTCAAACAGCTTCAGTCACTTTTCAGGTTCTGAATCCTCATATCTTTCGACTGATCTGCTTTTGATTGAAGCTGATGGAGCAAATCATGCACAGCTGCAAGTTTTTCTAATGACAGATCAGGGGTATTATCTTCATATAATACATCTTTTTCTTTTTTGTTAGTTGTTTGTTTTACTTTTATTTTCACATTAGTCATATTCTAAAGAAGAATTAGAACCAATGGGAGAAACTACAAGAAAGAAAAAAGAGCAAAGAGTGTGCTTCAATCTGTATTCAGACTCCATAGTTCTTTTTTCTAAATATGGATAGCATTTTCCATTATGAATCTTTTGGAGTTGTCAGATCCTTGCACTGCTAAGAACCAAATCTATCAAAATCATAGCACGATGTTGCTGTCACTGTGTACAATATACTCCTGGTTCTGCTCATTTCACTTAGCATCAGTTCATGTAAGTCTTTCCAGGTTTTTCTGAAGTCTGCCTCCTCATAATTTCTTTTTAAAATTATTTCTAGTTTTCATCATTCACTTTCATTAGTTTTAAATTTTTTCCACCTCCCTCCCTTCCCCCATCCCCAAGATAGCATGAAATCTGTTATGGGCTCTCCATATATGTTCTTACTAAATATATTTTCACATTAGTCGTGGTTTTTTAAATAAATTTTTGTTTATTTTTAGTTTACATCATTCATTTCCACAAGATTTTCTGTTCCAAATTTTCTCCCTGTCTTTCCCCTACCCACCAACCCAAACAGCAATCCTACTGTATATCCCCTCCCCCAATGTGTTCTCTCCTATTTCCTCACCCATCACCCCTCTGACTTTCTGATAGGTCAAGATGGATCTCCCTACCCCAATCCCTATATATCTTATTTCCCAGTTGCATGTGCAATACACACACACACACACACACACACACACACACATATATACATATATATATATAACATTTGATTTAAAACTTTAAATTCTAGATTCTTTCCTTTCCTCCTTTATCACCCACCCCCATTGGAAATACAAACAATTCAATATAGGCTGTTCATGTGTGGTTACACAGAACATCTCCACAATGGACATGTTGTGTAACACTGACTATATTTCCCTCCATCCTAACCCACCCCCCACTTGTTCTATTCTCTACTTTTTCCCTGTCCCTTTACAAAAGTGTGTGCTTCTAACAACCCCTCCCCAACCTGCCCTCCCCTGCATCATCTTAGCCCTTTCCCCCCTACTCTCCTATAGAGCAAGATTCAAAATTTAGAGTGTATGTCATTTCCTCCCTAAGCTAAATTCAATGAGAGTAAGGTTGACACATTCCTCTTTTGCCTTCCTGTTCTTCCCCTTCATTGTAATCGTTATGCCTTGCCTCTTCTATATTAGTTGATTTAATTGCATTCTGTCTCTCCCTGTCTCCTCTTTCTAATCCTCTCCCACTTCTCAATTTCACCATTTAAAATATCATCTCTTCCTATTTAATTGATCCTGTGCCCTCTATCTATGCATACCTGTATACATATATACAAAAACATATGCATTCATATGCATATATACCCTCCTATATAGACATATGTGTATGTATACATACATATATACATATATACATATATATGTATACATATATATTTTATTTATATTCCCTTCAACTATCCTCATACTGAGAGAAGTTTCACAAATTACAATTATCATTTTACCATGTTGGCATGTAAGTAGTTCAACTCTGTCAAGTTCCTTATGATTTCTTTTCCCTGTTTACCTTCTCATGCTTCTTATATTTGAATGTCAAACTCTATTCAGCTCTGGTTTTTTCCTCAAGAATGTCTGAAACTCTTCCACCTCATTGGATGACCACATTTTCCCCTAAAACCTTATACTCAGTTTTGCTGAATGCCAAAACTTGGCTATAATATTCCTAGGAGTTTTCTTTTAGGGATCTTTTTCAAGAGGTGATCAGTGAATTCTTTCGATTTCTCTCTTTTGCCCTCTGGTTCTAAAATATCATGGAAATTTTCCTTGAGAATTACTTGAAGGATGACTTCTAGGTTCCTTTTTGATCATGGTTTTCAGGTAGTCCAATAGTTTTCAAATTGTCTCTCCTGGATCTATTTTCCAGATTTTTTCAATGAGATTTCACATTGCCTTCTATTTTTTTTTCATTTGTTTGGATCTATCTAATAGTATCTTGATTTCTTATAAAGTCATT
>JAQQSW010000588.1:19198-35721 GCA_028646575.1 Pseudocheirus occidentalis
CTTTCTACATCTTGCTGTTGGGCTTTGTTTGCTGATGATTTATGTGCATTTATTTTATATCCTGCAACTCTGCTTAAGTTGTTTATTATTTCAAGTATTTTAATTGATTCTCTAAGTGTAGTATTATAATCATCTACAAAGTGTGATAGTTTTGTTGCTTCTTTGCCTATCTAATTCCCTCAATTTCTTCTTTTTTTTGCTAAAATTGACATTTCTAGTATAATATTGAATAACAGTGGTGATAATGAACATCCTTAATTTCTTTCTTCTTTATTTTGTGATTAAATATACCTATTTCTGAGATGGGGAATTTGAGGTTCCTCCACTTAGTATAATTTTGCTTTTTCTTCTTAGTCACTTAACTTATCTAAGAATTTGATTCCTATACCACTTATTGTACATGTGTTTAGCAATGATATTCTTCATTGTTTATGGTACCTTTTAGCAGGATGTAGTTTCCTTCCTTAACTCTTTTAATTAGATCTATTTTTGCTTTTGCTTTAAAGTCAGGATTGCTACCCCTGCTTTTTTTTAACTTCAGCTGAAGCATAATATATTCTGCTCCAGTCTTTTACCTTTATGCCGTGTGAATCTGTCTCAGATGTGTTTCTTGTAAATGACATCTTATAGGATTATGATTTTTAATCTATTCCGCTATCCACTTCTGTTTTATGGGAGAGTTCATCCCATTCATATTCACAGTTATGATTACTAATTGTCTTTCTTTCCATCCCATTTTTCCACCTGTTTTTCTGTCTCCTCCCTTTTCCTCTTCACCTGTGTTTTGCTTCTGACCACTGCCTCCCTCAGTCTTTTAACCATCTTTTAACTGCCCCCTTTCTTTTTCCCCCTTTTCCTTCCTACTTCCTATAGAGTTAGATTTTCATACCAAATTAAGTGTGTATGATTTTCCCTCTAAGCAAAATCCTATGAGAGTAAGTTTCAAACAATACTCACCTCCCTTCCTTCTTTCCCTCTACTCAAATAGGTCTTTGTGCCACTTCATATGTTGGAATTTACCCTTTTTGACCCCCCTTTCATATTCTCTCAATGTAATCTTTTTTCCATCCCTTACTTTTTCAAATAATCACATTAAAGTTAACTTATATCCAACCCCTCTCGCTATGTAAACACCTTCTAAATGTCATAATAAAGACACAGTTCTCAAGAGTTACAAATATCATCTTTCCATGTATGGAAAGTTTACCCTTTTTAATAACATTTTTTTAAATTTTCCTGTTTACCTTTTTTATGCTTCTCTTGAGTCTTACATCTGGAGTTTTCATCAGGAAAATTTGGAAGTCCCCTGTTTCATTAATTATTTATCTCCTCATCTTAAAAATGATGCTCAGTTTTGCTGGGTAGTTAATCCTTGGTTGTAATCCAAGCTCCTTTGCCTTATGGATTGTCATATTGGAGTTCTCCAATCTCTAAATGTAGAAGCTGCAAAATCCTGCACAGTTCTGACTGTGGTTCCATGGTATTTAATTTTTTGTCCAGCTACTTGCAGCATTTTCTCCTTGACTTGGTAATGCTGGGATTTGACTACAACATTCCTTGATGTTTTCATTTTGAGATCTCTTTTGGGAGATGATTGGATTCTTTTAATGACATTTTACCCTCTGGTTCTAAAACCTCAGGAAAGTTTTCCATGATAATTTCTTGAAAGATGCTGTCCAGACTCTTTTTAATCATGGCCTTTAGGTAAACCAATAATTCTTTTTAAAATTTTAGGTAAATACTGGAATTTAAACACATAAAAAAGAAATATTATCAACTTAAATGTAAAATAAGAAATGAAAAAATGCCATGTACATAGCAGAACATAGAGGATTCAGAACACATAGCAATAATTTACCATTTCAAAAAAGCCTATATAGTAAATACTGCATGATATCTTGAAAGCTGTCCATCTTAGCTTCCTTGTAGGTTTTCTTCTCTTCTCTACTGTACACTTTTTACTTTGTTCTTTTATCCCTCTTCCTCCCCACTACCCACTACCCCAAAGCTACAATTGATCATGAATAATATAGGTGTTGATATAAACACACACACACACACAAACATGTGGTTTCTCTAAGAGATTCTACTCTCATATTGTTTTTTTTCAGTTTTCATATCTTTTTTCCCCTCCTAATTCCTCCACTTTACTTGCCCTCCTATTACTTAACCTACCCCCTACTCCAGTAATCCCTCCCTTATCTTCTCATTTCCTTAAATCAAAATACCCTTTTGTACACCCTTTTGACCTATCTCATTCCTCTAAATCTAAAGATCCTTCTCTATCCCCCTTTTAACCTATTCTTTCACCATTCCCTTTAAAGATCCTCCTTTATCCTCTTCCCCCTCCTTATCCCCTTAGTTTTATTCCTTTCTAACTTTAGAAGACTTTTATACTTTTCTAGATGTATGTATATTTTCCCCTCTTAAACCCATTCAGAATAAAAGTAGGTTTCCAAAACTAACAACCCCCATCTAATTCCTCTGTTTCATTTCTTCCTCTTGCACTTCTTTTGTATAGGATAATTACTATTTTAGCTGATCTTAAGCTTTCTGAAGTTACATAACACTCAGGTCTGTGCCGACCTTTCTTATAAGCTACCTAATTACCAGTAACAATCTTAGACATAGGTTTTACATATTCATACAGAAATGGTATTTAGTTTATTATTTAGTACCTTGTAATTGGTCACTGGTATGTATCTCATATTTCTCTTGGATCTTGTATGTCAAATCTATTGAGCTCAAGGTTTTGGGTTTTTTCCCCTTTTTGTTTTGTTTTGCTTTTTAACAGTCGTAGAAGTCAGCCAGTTGGTCAAATGTCCATCTTTTTTTTTACTTTCAGAATTATGCTTATTTTTGCTGGATATGGTATTTTCAGCCAGAAACCTAGTTCTCTTGCTCTTCAGTATGTAGTGTTGCAAGACCTGCGATCTTTTAGTGTAGACAAATTTAGGTCTTGTGTTATTCTAATTGTGGTATCTTCATATGTAATTATTTTTCTTGTTGCTCATAATTTATTCATGATCTTGGTGGTTTGGAATTTAACTTTAATATTCCTGTGGATTTTCCTTGTAATATCTCTTCCAGGTGTTGATAGGTAGATTTTTTTTCTATTTCTACTTTCCCCTCTTGTTCTAATGCTTCAGGACAATTTCCTTTAATTATTTTCTCTATTATTGTAGCAAGATCCTTTTTTGTATCAGAACTTTCAGGTAGTCCAATTATTCTTATGTTTTCTTGATCTGTTTTCTAGATCTGTTGTTATTCTTACGTGATGTTTCACATTCTTCTATTTTTTTTTCTTTCTTCATCTGTTACTGGCTTCTCCTTGCCAAATTCTCATTTTCAATAAGTCATTTTCTTCCTTAAGATTCTGGTTCTACTTTTCTAATTGGTTGGCTTTCTTGTCTTCTTGTTTTTCTTGTGTTCCCATTTTTCTTTTCAAATTTTCCTCAATCTCTCTCATTTGAGTTTAAAAGTCTTTTTGAAGGTCTTCAGTGAATTATTTTTCAGTAAGTGACCATTTGACATTACTCTTTGAGGTGGAAGAGGGTTTCTTTGCTTAAGTATCTTCCTCTGAAGATGAACCCCACTCTTCTCTGTTCCTGTAGAAACTCTCTATGTTTGGATTCTTTCTCCTTTGTGCATTAAAATCTCCAGCCTCCTGTAGGTGCTCACAGCCATCAGGGTCCTCACTCCCACTGCTTTTGCACTCACCAGGCTTGTGCTGATTCTTTCTTGCCCCCTCATTCCCATACCAGCACAGGTGGGTCTGCCATTCCTTGTCAGCAGATGCCGCCTACTTCTTCCCCAGGTCAGATATACAACTCCCCTCACTGTCCCAAAGGTAAAAAGTTCCCATTAGCTGGAGTGGAGACAGTTTCCCAAACCAACTTACCCAAAGCTTGCCCCTTGTTGTTTAAGCAGCCTTTTGCTAAAGTGAACCCTATCCTGGAGGTGTTTACTCTTCACTGGGCAGAAATCTACTCCTAGGATTTTCTTGAGGTCTTCCCTGAATATCCCAAGAAGACTCCTGTTGTGCCACTACATTTATTTGTTTTCATAGATATATGTTCTCTGGGAGGTGCTATTTTATCTCTTGTTGCAGAAGAAAATATTGAGAGCTTGAAATTTTCTGACTTACTCTGCCATCTTTCCATAATTCTTTTCTAAACCAATAATTCTTAAATTATCTCTCTTGGATCTATTTTCCAGATCAGTTGTTTTTCCAATGAAGTATTGTTGCATTTTCTTTTTATTTTCATTCCTTTTATTTTATTTGATTGATTCTTGATGTTTCATAGTTGTTAGCTGCCACTTGCCCATTTTTTTTGCTTTTTGGAAGGAGAAGGGCAGGGCAATTGGGATTAAGTGGCTTGCCCCAGGTCACACTGCTAGTAAGTGTTAAGTTTTCTGAGGCCAAATTTGAACTCACATCCCCCTGACTCCAGGACCAGTGCTCTATTCACTGTGCCACCTAGCCACCCCAATCAGTTCTAATTTTTAATGAATTGCTTTCTTCATCTAGCTTTTGTACTTCCTTTTCCATGTGGCTGATTCTACTTTTTAAGGAGTTGGCTTCTTCAGTGGACTTTCTTTCCATTTGACCAGTTTATTTTTTAATGAATTGTTTTCTACATCAGTTTTTGTCCTTCTTTTCTATGCTGTTCATTCTCTTGCATAACCTCATGGGTTTTTTTTTTCAGTTTTGTCTTCTACCTCTCTTATTTTACTTTTAAAATATTTCTTAAGCTCTTCTAAGGTAGCTTTTGGGGCTTGATCAGTTCATATCCTCCTTTAACATTTTAAATATAGGTATATTGACAATATCCTCTTCTGAATATGAGTTTTGATTTTCCCCATACCCATAGAAAGAATCTATGATCAGTGTCAATTTCTGCTTTTTGCTCATGGTCTTTGCCTGATTCTTGTCTTTTTAAAGTTGAACTCTCCTACTGGAGCACAGAAGGTACTGTCCCAAGTTTCTTGTGCTAGGGGACAGGGATATGGTCACTGGCTTTGTGTGTTGGGGCTTCAGGTGCTGGCACTAAAATCTGTAGGAGTCTGTCAACTTACCTCATGATGAGCTAGGGTCCAAGTGGTGGTGTCTGTTGTTTGGGTTAAGGCCAGGTAATATTTTTCTGCATTTCCCTGGTGCTACCCTGAAGCACATGGAGGGTCTGGTCCCTGGAGGGATACCTATCTGCTTGGGCTGCACCAAAGCATGGAGTGGTCTGACTGCTGAAGGATGCCTGCCTGCCGAAGGATGCCTGCCTGCCAGGGCATGTTGTGGTTCTCTATTCCAGAGTCTTCTGCTTCCACTTGATTGTGCCAAGGCACATGGGAGTCCTGGTGATGGTGCTTGCCTACTCCACCACCCTGGGGCTTAGGATCTCCCACTTATTTGCTGAGGTGGGGCATGATGCTTCTGATCCTTGACTCTGCTTCTTTTCCACTAGAGTGAGAGGGACCTTTCCTGTTGATAGCCAAGTTTCCCAAGCTAATAGAATGCTCCTCTCCATTTTTCTGCTAGCTCCCCTGTTCCAAGATTTTTCCTGGGGTGATAGTTTCTGGGTTTTTAGAGGTCAGTAAAGGAGAATAAGAGCAACTTAACACATCTTTTTCAACACTTATCTGGAGTACAACCTAAGTTCTATAAGGAGTAGGAGTAGGAGTGCTGACACATTCCTCCCGTTTACATGCCTTTGTTTCAGCCAGGGTTGCAAATTAGAATCTGAACTTGTCTAGCTTCTCCACTCTGGGCACTGACTCCTTGCCTATGTTGTAGAGGAGCTCACAGAATGCGTGATCTTACTCTTGAAGCCTTTTCAGCTTATGAATCCTATCCTCCTTTTGCTTTAATTTGACTTCCACTTGGATGTATACTCCTTCTCCAGTTGCAGAAACTCCTGAAAATGTTTTGCATTTAATTCAACGCACAGACTGTCTAACTGTCTTCAATGTAGTGCTATATGCTTTCCAGAAGTCTCATCTTATTCCCTTCCTCAGCAATTATCCAAAAGACATTTCTCAGGTTATCATACTCATTGTATGCATTGTAGGCACTACTTACTTTTCAATTTATTGGTTCATAAGACATCCTGTATTTGTCAATTTCTCTTAGTTTATTCATTTATTCATTGAAAGAATTTTAGAAGCCTGATTTCTGTTCTCCTCCTCTCTGTGCTTTACTTATACTAGCTATAAAGAGCTAAGTGCACCCCTAATTGCTCTTATCAGTTCTAAATGAAAAAGCTCCCTCTTATAAAACAGTAGCAGTGGCTTGTGATTTCCATGAGGCCATCAGACAAATGGGCCATGATAAGTGACTTGGTTGAACAATGTTTCTGTAAGTTTTGATCAATCTGAGTGTCTCTTAGGCCGTAGTTCTCTTTCCCCATGCCTTACCATTGGACAAGACCCCCCCACATCTCTATAATGTAGATCTGTAAATTCCTGGGATTCACTCATCTCAACCCAATGAAGTGAAAGTATGCCCCAACAAAACCATCTTGTGGTTTTAGTGCTAGTTTTAGAGTCAGACTCAGGTGTGAATCTTGCCTCTAGTATTTACTGTGTGATCATGGTCAAATCACTTAACATTCTTTTTATGAAATGAGACTAAAGTCTACCAGGCTGGGTTGTTTTGAGATTCAAATTAGAATGAATGGAAAACATTTCACAAATACTTTAAGCATCCATAGAGAACTTCCATTCAAATAGTACTCTAGAGTTTTGCACATGATTTCCTCAAATTAATGTTATGAGGGAAGTAAGTGCAAGGATTACCAGGGTGAGGGAACCTGTGGCCCTCTAGGTCCTCAAGTGTGGCCCTTCACATGTGGCTTCTAAGCTGCAGGTTCCCCACCCCTGGATTATGCTCTTTTAAGATATCAGGAAGGTCAGACAGAATCACGCCCCCCCCCCCAGCATCATGTGAGATCAGAGACCTGGGATTGAATCCTACTCTAGGCATCATTTTCTAAAATGAGGCATAACCTGTTTAATAGGAGTAAGTTTATTCTGGGGTAAGATCTAGTCACATAGGATCTAGAGAGGGAGAAAATATTGTCAACTTCATGGGACTGGCATTGTAAAGTATTGGTCTTATTGTTATTTTATAGGAGATAGAACAAAAATTTCTTTAGAGAAAGTGAAGAATGGTTACTTTTAAAAACCTGAGTCCAACTGTTAATCCAATTAGAATTGAGTTCCTGTTGCAGGACAAGCACAGTAGCAGATAGTGTGGATGGAAAGGTAAAATTGATACTGTTTTTGCCATGAAAGAGGTTACATTCTACTGGAGAAATGTGTACATAGATAAATGAATCTCCAGAATGTGTGAAGTAACAGGGACAATAACTGGGAAGAAGTGTCAGGAAATAGATGGCATCTTGGCTCATGAGTGAATTCTCCATTCTTGAGCCTCAGTTTACATCTCTCATTTTTGAAGAGACTTGTTCTTTAAATTTCATGCTTGGTATTTCATGATGGGGCATGTTAGATGCTGGGGGAGGTGATGTCTAAATTCCATGATCAGCATTCCTCTGAAGGAGAAAGGGGGAGACCCAATGCTATTGTTTTTCTCCAGGTTGTCTGGTTTTGCTATTGTAAAAGTACTGGGCGGGGGGGGGCGGGAAGTGGGACTGGGAGCTGTATGAAAAGTGAATAAATTGACTCTTTTTTGGAGGCTGGCCTCCCCCTCCCCCCTAACACTGTTGCTTTGCAGTCTCTGGCTAGGGGCTGCCTGTTAATGGGGAATGCAGTATTAATGAAGTGTCCCAGATTGCCTCCACCACTGGTAATCCATCTCCATCAGGTCTGGGGAGGCTGTTGACAGGGAGAATGGAAGTGAATGAGTCCATCATCCTTGATGAGGAGGGGGCAGGGGAGGAGAGTTGCTGGGGAGGGACCCCTGGGAGCACAAACACTCCTGCTCTCTCCTGCAGGTACACTCAATAAATGGAGAGTGATAAAACAGGAGCCTGCACCAGGAAATCGATGAGAGGAGGGCCCTGTAGGCTCCCTTCTTTCTTCCCCTGCCTTCCCTTGCTCCTACTCAAGTTCACTTTCCCAGGGAAATGTCTAAGGTGAAGGCTATGGAAATACTTGCCTCTTCAAACAGCCTCCCCTAGGCTGCCCTCACAGCTAAAGTGCACCAGGGATCCCTGTTTCTGCCTGAGATCTTAAAGGAAAAAGAAGATGGAATTTTCTGTCACCTTTCCAGAGCCCTGTTGGTTCGAAATGAATGGAATGGGTGGGAAGGCAGGTAAGGGAAGGGGGGAGCAAAATTACTAAAGATATTTGCCTCCCTATTACCTCCAAGACAGGGTTTTCATCATAGGATGCACAAACCACCTCTCACTCCCCAAAGAGGTCAGTGGACAGATTTGTGAACTTGGTAGAGGAAGGAAGTAGAATTACCTCAGAATTTTTACTAACTCAAATTCAGTATTCCATTTGATTGTGAACATAGGCAATGAAGCACTGGTCTGAGCCTCCAGGCTGCCAAAGAGGTCCATGACACAGGTAGGAGCTCCTTCAATCCAGAATTGAATGCAAACTCCTCTAGTCAATAATTAAGGTCCTTTAACCCTTTGTGTACTCTCCAATCTAGCTAACCTGAACATTCCACCATTCTTCACATAGGGTGTTCTAATTTCCCACTTGATGCCTTTGACCAGGTTGTGTCTCACCCTCAGAGCATCTTCCCTTTTCCCCTTCCCATCGGATCACACACCCAGAGCACACCTAGATTCCCACTTACCTCATCTGCACTTCTATGCATTTTCTACACAAAAAGCCTAGAAGCATAGATCTAGATTTGAAAGTGACATCAGAGACCATTATTTCTACATTCCTAGTTTTACAAAACATGAAACTAGGCAAGATATTTAAGCTCTCTGGGTCTCAAAGTCAAGCAGACGGTAATCACCAAAAGCAGAACTTGAACTCCGTTCTTCTGACTCCAGAGCCAGGGTTTTATTCACTTTAGTGTGATGAAAACCTGGGGTTTTCTACTCTGATTGAATGCAGACTCCTTGAAGGTGAGGAATGTTTTGTTTTTGTCTGCATCCTTGGATTCCAACACAGCATCTAGTGTATATAGATCTTTAGTAAAAGGATTTGTTCTGTGACGTGTGGATTCAGTCAAAGCACTGCACTTGAGGGATGGGGAACCTGTGGCCTTGAAGCCACACGTGGCCCTCTAGGTCCACATCTAGCACGCAGTGTTTTGATAAGTATTTCTATAATTTCTGATGTTCATGCTCTATTTTTGAGTCCCAAGTCAATTCTTAGAAACATAACAAGAGGATGTTAAAGCAGGAATGCATTATATGCTAGGTAATGAATCCAGCATTTAGGAAATGCCCGACTTGATCTCTGTCCTCAGAAGATTACAATGTAGTAGGAGGAGAGACTGACATACAGAAATATATGCAAGACAGAGTGTCATGACCACAAAGACAGAGTTCTATGAAGACTTGGATTTTGAATTTTTAGAACCTCTGGTGTTCTGGTTTAGAAGTTCTGGAGGCAGCAAAGTCTATGGCAGTAAAGCTCTTACTAGGATGGGGTAACAAGATCTTTGTCCCAGTGTTTCAAAATCTAAAAGAAGTATTGATACCACTAGCCCTAGAAAGGAAACTATTTAGCAAAAGTAATCAATAAGAAATAGGAAACCATCCTCTTTAGTAGTTCCCTCGATTTACTTCCCCCCTCCAAGCAAGTTCCTTCCCACCTTTCTTCTCCCCTTCCCATTCAGGTAGTCTCATAGTATATTGTGGTGAGTCTCTACCCATACCAAAATTAAATTGATGGAATAGTTCTCTCAATTTGCCCTTGGCATAAACGTTATTAGATATGACTGTCTTACACGGGTGATCTCAGACGAGGAGTCAGGAACATGGGATTCTAATTAGTTCTGCTATTTAACTATAATGTTGGGTAAGTAACTCTCCCTAAAAAGCAGCATGGTGCACAGAAAGAATACTAGATTTGGAATCAGAGGGCAGAGTCTTAAAAAGCAATTTTTGCTGTTTAATATCTATGTAGAATTGACCAAGACCCAGGTCTGTGCGCCCCAATCTTCCGCTCCATAAAATAAAGAAGTTGCTCATCCCCTCTTCCCTAGAGTATTATAGTAGCTGACTAATTAGCCTTCTTGTTTGATTCTCATACCTATTGCAGTCTACTGCTGCCAAAGTGACTACCTTAGGAGTAGATTTTACTGTCATTTCCTTATTCAATAAGTTCAAGGCCTCTCTATTGTTTTTATACTCAAAGATGAAACCTTGTCTTTGGCATTTATATAGTCCTTTGCAATATCTGTTCAGCATGATTGTCTGGATTAGAGAGTGAGGAGGAAAATAATGCTTAAATTGCTTTTTATCATTTTCCTAATATGACATGATGGCTTTGCACTGATTGGAGTTCATTCCTCCTTCACCAGATGTTGAGTGAAGAATCTAAGCTCCATTGGCAGGTAGAAATGGAATTTGTAGAGCCTTATGGAAGGGGTTTGGACCTGAGATGAAAGGGGAAGTCCATAGTCCACATCATTTGAAAGTAGAGCTGTTCATGATGGCTTAAGGATGACAACAAAGGTTTTGTTTTTACCCAGGTCTGATGATGAGGGCAGGGAAAGAGAGTGTTATTGTTGGTCTCTTGGAAACCAGAGAGACTAAGCAATGAGGACCTGAACATATGGAAACTGATTGTATCTCTCTGTACTATGGAGAATTAACAGTGATGAATGATGAGGTTCTTTTTCCCTATAGGAAGATGTTGATGCTGTAAATGGTGGCCCTGTGTTTCTGAAATTTCAACGCCTGTCCTCGGGGCACTGGGGTTAAAGCATTACCCTGGAGGGAATAGTTTGAAGCTTAAGATCATATATACTTAGGCTAACAGTTCAAGAGGCAGAAAGGATGTTGGGACATTTAACTCAATACTCTCACCTTATAAATGCAGAAACTGAGACTCACGGATATCAAGCAACTTCCCCCATAAATAAGAGTTGGAATTTGAACCCAGGTCTTGACTTCAGAGTCAAGATTCCTTCCACCATTAATAGAGAAAGATAGATCTTTGGATCCTAAAACAGACCAACACCCTCTTTTGGACATTTCCTACTTTAGTCCTAAAACATGACATCTGAATTTCTATCTAATGATTTCCTTTGACCAAAGAAGATATCAGAACTATTTTCTCCCTTTCATCAAATGTAGAAGATACCAAAAAAATAAACTGAACCTGTTTGCCTCAAGTCCTGGTGGCATAGTTTTTGTACTCTCCTCTTATTTTCTAAGCTTGCATAGAAATTTACGTGTGTGTGTGTGTGTGTGTGTGTGTGTGTGTGTGTGTGTGTATTCAGTATTGGTGTTATGCATATTTGGATAAACTAGGTTCTGGGTGTATAATCAATTGTTAAATGGATTGCTGCTTAGAGATGTGGACTTTGGTTTCTGGGTGAATTCGTTTGAAAAATATGGGGTGGGCAGAAGAAAAGAACTATCATACTTATCCTTTACAATGTTAAGGAATAAACACTCTTGAACATGGAAGGACCAAGCTGTCAATATCAATGGCAACTCCTGGTGCTGACCTTAATTTTCTGGCCTTCATAAGTGTTCATACATATATACAAACACGTACATGGACACACCCTTCTCCCCCATGCACTTGAACTGTATTCTGACTGAGCAGTTCAGAATGTAGGTTCATCTCTTCTAACTCTTGGTCCTGTGATACTTGGGTCCTAGAACATGCAGTGTCCATTGTTCAGATGTGCTCAACCTCTTTCCTAGAACCTTATCTTCCCAAAACAAGGGACAGCAGAACTAATCTTTGCCTTATAATAATAACCCAGATCCTTGAGCAAAAAGCACTGACTCCTTTTTAATTCTGATGTTATACAGTGGAATAAACCAGGCTCTATGAATGTGGGAAAGCAAAAAAAAACATATTGGAGAGTTATCATGAATCTCTCTTGCACTTGCTTTTCCATGCAGTATTAAAATGGGAAGAACTTAAACCAGGAAGACCCACCCCAAGGATACTACAATTGAGACCCTGAAGAAGGCTAGTTAGCTTCTATACTGGGCAGCAAATATGGATGCCCAGTTTCTGAACTCAACTAGTTCATGGAAGGAGACTATAACTGGACTCACCAGTACCCTAGACCTTCAATTTCCTGGCTAACCAGGTGGCAGAGACTAAAGATTGACTTTTTGCCCTGCCATAAGTGAGGTTTAATAAAAACTTCTAGATAATTAGACAGTTCTTTTCATAAAAGTGCATTCCTAAATTCAAAAAGGTCAAAATTTGTACCTATAACAAGTATGTCTAAAGTGTCAAGCAATTTAGCTTGAATATTATGAAATGTCTGTTCCAGGAGTCTCATGGAAGGATGTCCCCTCTGACAGCAAAGACATATGGCTGTCAGAGGGAGAAAGCAAGAAGCTTTCTATGATGAGACATACTGGACAAATGGTCATGATACCTGTGGTGTCTCATCTTAATAAAGACCTGAGGAAGAATGGGTCAAAGAGGCCAAAAGATGTAGGTAAGAAGGAAAATTCTGTACAAGAGAGCCAAAGAACAAATTACAGAATAGTATGAGTTCGCAATCATCATTGAGAAATTATCACAGAGGGATTCAGTGGTGTGCTAAGTCTGGAAGTCAAATTGATAATTATTCCCCATCTCAGCACAAAAAAGTAAGAATATATCCCTCAGGGGGCTATGAAAATATCTTCCTCCTGCTCCAGGGTTCCTTCAAAATCAGAAGCAGAGAATTGAGGCCAAGTCTTTCAAATATTAGCTTCCTTGGTTGCTAGGTTATATAACTAAAGGAAAAGCAGAGGTTATATACTTTCATAAGTAGGGAGGGTAGATTACAGACAATTGTTTAGTGGTTTCCCATGAAAAAGCCACAAATCCCACAACACAGTTCTGGAGTCAAGTCTTTGGGGGTTATGACCACCTCCCCTGGGGTACAGAGCCAGAATGTTGTGATGGGAACAGGTTCTATAATCTTTCATTAGCTTCACTTAAGATCTAGTGACTGTAGGTGTTGTCAGAGAGGCAGTTCTTGAGAAAACAAAATTATTAATATATTCATTAAAGATATTTACGAATATGAAAATCATCATATTTGTATCATAAAAAGAATTTTATAAGATTCCCTCTTTGCCTATCTTCCCAAATAGTTTATATAGTATTGGAATTAATTGTTCTTCAAATTTTTGGTAGAATTTACCTGTAAACTCATCTAGCCCTGGAGATTTTTTCTTAGGGAGTTAATTGATGATGGCTTCTTCAATTTCTTTTTCTAAAATGAGGTTAAGTATTTTTTTTCTCTTCTGTTAATCTGGGCAATCTATATTTGTGTAAATATTCATCCATTTCACTGATTGTCAACTTTATTGGCTTACAGTTGGGTAAATTGTTTTAATTTCCATCATTAAAAGAGGATGCATTCAACATTTCTGCTTTTCTGTATTGCATTGTGAGATTTTTGTGCCATAATATAATGTCAATTTTGAGTTGGTGTCATGTACCATCAAGAGAAAAGGATATTCCTCTTTATCGTCATTCAGTTTTCTCCGGAGTTCTACCATATCTAAATTTTCTAAAATCCTATTCATCTCCTTAATTTCTTTATTGTTTATTTTGTGGTTATATTTATCTAGTTCTGAGAGGGGGAGGTTGAGGTCCCCTACTAGAATAGTTTTGTTGTCTATTTCTTCCTGTAACTCCCTTAATTTCTCTTAAGAATTTGGATGCTATACCACTTGGTGCATATATGTTTAGTAATGATATTCATTATCCATACTATCTTTTATCAGGATACAGTTTCCTTCCTTATCTATTTTATTTAGATCTATTTTTGCTTTATCTGAGATCAGGATTGCTACCATTGTTTTTTTTTTTTTACTTCAGTTGAAGCATAATATATTCTACTCTAATCTTTTACCTTTACTATGCCTGTATCTCTCTGCTTCAAATGTGTTGCCTGTAAACAACATATTGTAGGATTTTGGTTTTTAATCCATCCTATCTGCTTCTGTTTTATGGGAGAGTTCATCCCATTCACATTCACAGTTGTGGTTACTATCTTTATCTTCCTCTTCATCATATTTTTCACCCCTCATTTATGATTTTCTCCTTTCTCCCTTTCCCTCCCCACTGAAGTTTTGCTTTTGGCCACCACCTTCCTCAATCTGTCCTCCCTTCTAACCACCTCCTCCCTTTTCTTCCTCCCCTTTCACCTACTTCCTATAGGGTAATTTAAATTTCTACACCCAACTGAGTGTGTATGATATTCTGAGTCAAATTCTATTAAAGTTCACATAATATTTGCTTGCCTTCCCTTCTTTCCTTCTACAGGAATAAGTCTTTGTACCATTTCGTGTGATGTAATTTACCCTTTTCAGCCTCCCCCTTTCCTTTTCTCCCAGTAAAATTCCTTTTTATCACTTAGGTTTTTATCATCACATGAAAGTCAGCTTATACCCATATCTTCTGTCTATGTATACCCATTCTAAACAGTTCTCAAGAGTTGTAAGTATCATTTTTCCCTTGTAGAGATGTAAACAGTTTGCCTTTTTTAATAACATGTTGTTGTTGTTTTCTTTCCTGTTACCTTTTTATACCTCACTTAAATATTGTGTTTGAAGATTAAATTTTCTGTTGAGCTCTAGTCTTTTCATCAAGAAGACTTGGAAGATCCGTATTTCATTGAATGTTCATCTCTTCCCCCTGAAAGATGATGCTCAATTTTGCTGAGTAGATGATCCTTGGTTGTAATCCAAGCTCCATTATCTTATGGAATATCATATTCCAAGTCCTTCAATCTCTTCATGTAGAAACTGCAAGTTCCTGTATAATCCTGACTGAGGTTCCATGATATTTAAATTCTTTCTTTCTGGCTGCTTGCAGTATTTTCTCCCTGACCCAATAATTCTGGAATTTGGACACAATATTCCTTGGCATTTTCATTTTGGTATCTCTTTGGGGGGGGGGTGTTGATTGGTGGATTCTTTTAACTATTTTTTTTGCTTTCAAAGTAAGTTTAATTCCTTCACTGAAGTCTTATGGTTGAAAAGGAATGCCAATATCAGTCACTTTGGTTCAATACTAGCTAACAGCTCAGCAGCAAAGCACTAGGAAACTACTGGAATCTGCTCAAACCTTCTGCTAGAGATAAATGCCAGCTTCGGCACTCACTGTAGACTAATTCATTCTACAGTTCTTTCTATAAATCTCCCCTTTAATAGGAGCATCTGTCTACCAACAAAAATTCAAATGAAGTTCTTAGAATTCAACAAAGGCTCTAAGGTCAAAAAGCTCACAAGGTCTGAGGAACCCTGGCATCCACCATCCACCTGTTATAATCCTTTCAATGTTATCTCTTGAGAAAAACCCATTCAGTCCCTGAGAACTCCAAGATACAAATGGCTGCAGACTCCAAGATCCTCCTTCCTCCTTATTAGTGCTAATGCCCATTGCCAGTTGGCCATTCTACTTTGGAATCAAAGCTGCCCATGAGCTCAGGGAGTGATAACATTTTAGGTGACATTTTTCCTTCCTCCACAGCCTATATCATGGTGATGCCACTCATGGAGAAAGAGGAGTATTTAACTACAGAGGAAAGAGCATACACATTCTCTTGAGGCCTAAATTTTCTCCCCTTTAATTTATTTAGATTTGGGAACAGGAAGAGAGGTGAAGAAACATCAAAATTTACTAATGAACAGGGTCAATTACTCGAAAGGAGGGATTAAAATGCACCATGCTCATAATTTGAGACTCAGATCTGAATGAGGAACTTCTAGGAAAAGATATAAATGGTTCTGAACATAACCAAGGCCAGTATTTTCTCACTCAGGGAGAAACCTCAATCTGTAAATGTTGGTGGTTTGAAAGCAAAAGATCCGACCAAAGTTAAAAACCCCAAGGACAGAAATGTCTGTTTCCAAGGAATGCCAACTACAAGAGAATTCCCCTCCCCACTGGTGCCATTCTTTTCACTCCTCACTCTCATAGCCTCTTAGTTTTGCTGGCCCCAAACTAGCTTCAACAACTTCATAATCTTATAGTGGATTCCCATCATCCTCCCCCACATGGCTACCCCTTGGCCATGAATTATAATATGAATTATATATATGAATTATCCACCGTGATATCAAAAAAATCCCTGAATCTGAGAGGCATGAAAGTCCATGGTGATTATATGATCTGCTCCTGCTACAGACAGCATATTTGCCACAAGTTTGGCTGAGACTGGGTCTCGGCTATTGGAATCTGCTCCTACTTTGTCCTTTTTGTCCTGCCAGGCATAAGGGAAGTGTAATGTTAATGAAATCAGAAGATCTTCCATGCTGCTTTCTATTGGCACCTACTAAAGGCACTTAGCACCTCAAAGGCTTAGCTCCTTACTTCCAGTTAACTCCTTGGGAGTAATTCACACCTTAACAGGAAGGGGTTGAACAGGGAGGAGCTAATTGGGAGTA
>JAQQSW010000589.1:1467-18000 GCA_028646575.1 Pseudocheirus occidentalis
TGTAAATGAATCTTGTAAACTAAAAGTAAATAAACAAGTCAATAAATTTTTAAAAAAGAAAGAAAAAGGAGGGAGGGAAGGAAGGAAGGAAGGAAGGAAGGAAGGAAGGAAGGAAGGAAGGAAGGAAGGAAGGAAGGAAGGAAGGAAGGAAGGAAGGAAGGAAGGAATCCTGACTCTGAATGCCATCTCAGATACCTCCCAGATGTGTGACCATGACTAAGCTACCTAACCTCTCTGGGGCTCAGTTTGCTTCTCTGCAAATGAGGATGGTTATATTTGTACTACCTGTTTCACATGATGTGGGAAGGAAAGCCCTCTGCAAATCTTTGGTAAATGGAAAAATGTGAGCTATTGTTACTTGAAGCATCAAAGAAAGATTCAATTGTATTATCCAGTTTACTGTTAAGTATTTTATTGGATGTCAATTTATTACAAATGGGCTCTCAGCTACGATGATGTAATTACCCAGAATGCCCTAGTGTCCCACTATTCATACACAGCTGTAGGCTGGATAAACTTTGTATCCCTTTTTTTCCTGCCTCCCTCCCGTCGCTTTGTCTGCTTTGCTCTCTTCCCACATCCTGGACCAGCCTACTCCTAGAAGTCTTCCTTTCTTAGAATAGTGATATGGCTTAGATGAGAATAAGAAAAATATGCCAGGATCTGATTCAGATATCAATTCTTTCAAGACTTCTTCTCTAATCCCTCAAAAGCATTACCAAGCTCAGATCTCACTCTTCCATGTTTTACCTGAATCAAAGGACCTAGTTTTAAATCTGGACTTCTCTATAGAAAAACAGTGTTGCATAATAGATAGGGTTCTGGAATTGGACTCAGAAGGATGTGGGTGGGTATTCCCCCTTCACTCATGTATTTACTAACTCTGTAACGCTGTGCTAGTCATTGAACTTTTCTCAGTCTCTGTGTCGACATCTGTAAAATGGGGATAATAATAACAGCCACCTCACAGGATTTTTATAAGGATCCAATGAGATTCTATGTGCAAAATTACAGTGCTATATAAATGTGAGCTGTCATTAATTACTAGTCATATGACCTTGGGCAAGTCATTTCATATTTCTGGGCCTCAGTTGCTACATCTGTGAAATGAGAGTATGGGCCTTGATGAGAACTAAAGTTTTTTTAGCTCCAAATGAATGCCTGGTGATCTTAACTTAATTAAGATATTTTTCCTCTCTGGCCTGTAGTTTCTTCTTCTGTTTTAAAAGAAAAGGGTTGTATTTGATGCTTTTAAAAGTTTTTCCTAGCTCTAAAACCTATGGTTTCCCTTCATCCTACCTCCTTCACACACATGTGATAGGTTTTTTTGGACTTAAAAGGATCAATATCATATTTTTTCTCCCCCCCATTAGATTGTAAGCTTGCTAAAGGCCTGAATAATTATGTCTTTTTCTTTTTATCTCTCAAAGTATTTTGTATCTGTTATATATTTAATAAAAATATTTATTACACACGAATGAATGTGTGTATTTTTGTATCTTGGAGGAGGAGGAGTCCTCTGGACCTAGAATTTCATCAGTGTGGAGGACCACCTGCTATATATACACTCCTTCTGCTATGATACAAATCAACAACTGGCCTAGAATTTATAATTTTAATATTTTTTCTAATCTTTTTTTTTTTTGCTTTTTGGAGGGCAGTTGGGGTTAAGTGACTTGCCCAAGGTCACATGGCTAGTTTTTCTTGTGTTAAGTGTCTGAGGCCGGATTTGAACTCAGGTACTCCTGACTCCAGGGCCGGTGCTCTATTCACTGCGCCACCTAGCCGCCCCCTATTTTTTCTAATCTTAAGTAAAAACAATTTAACATTTTTTATTTTAAGTTAAAAATTCCCTCCCTTCCTTCCTCCCCTCCTTCCTCATTGAGAAGGCAAGAAATTTGAGATTGGATATACATGAGTAGTCATGCAAAATATGTTTCAATGTTAGTCATGCTGTGATAGAAAGAAAACAGACAAAACCCCAAAGGTAAATAAAGATTTTTTAAAGTATTCTTCAATCTGCATTTAGACTTCATTAGTTTTTTTTTCTCTGGAGGTGGATAGAACTTTTCATCATAAGTCCTTTGGAATTGTCTTGGATCATTGTGTTGTTGAGAATAACTGTCATTCACAATTAAGCATTGCACAATATTAGTGTTACTGAGTACAATGTTCTCTGGGTTCTGTTCACTTCATTTTGTATCAGTTCATGTAAGTCTTCCCAGGTTTTTCTGAAAGCATCCTGCTCATCATTTCTTAAAGCACAATAGCATTCCATCACAATAGTATACCACAACTTGTTCAGTCATTCTCTAATCAGTAGGCACCCCCTCCATTTCCAACTCCTGACCACTACAAAAACAGCTACTATAAATATTTTGTACCTATAGGTCCTTTTCTTCTTCTTTTTTTAATCTATGTGGGGTACAGACCTAGTAGTGGTCTAGCTAACTCTACAACCCTGGGATAGTCATTGAACTTTTCTCAAAGGATATACACAGTTTGGTAACCATTTGGGCTAGTTCCAAATTTCTCTGCACTCTGCTATTTGTTTCCATTTTATGGGTAAGTTCATCCCATCCACATTTTCAGTTATGACTACTAACTGTAATTACTGTATATTTCCCTTGATGCTATTTTCCCCCATTTATTCTTTTCTTTCTCTTTTAATCCTGCCCCTCCCCCAAAATGTTGTTTTTCACCACTGCCTCCCTCAACCCATCCTCCCTCCTATCAGTCCCTCCCTTCTCTTACTCTCCTTCCCTCATACTTCCTTGTAGGATAAGATAGATTTCTATACCCAATTAAATGTGTATGTTATTCCCTCTTTCAGCCAATTCTGATAAGAGTAAGGTTCAAGCATTGCCCCCCCCCACTTCCTCCTCCTCTCTAAAAGCTCTTTAATGTCTCTTTTAAGTGAGATAATTTACCTCATTCTACCTTTCCCTTCCCCCTTCTCCCAATACATCCCTCCTTCTCACCCCTTAGTTTTAATTTTTAGATAACATCCCATCATAGTCAACTCACACCCATGACCTCTGTCTATGTATACTCCCAACTGCCCTAATATTGATAAAGTTCTTAGGGTTTACAAGAATCATCTTTCCATGTAGAAATGTAAACAGCTTAACCTTATTGAATTTTTTTTATTGCTATCTCCTGTTTACCTTTTTATACTTCTCTAGAGACTTGTATTTGAAAGTCAAATTTTCTATTCAGCTCTGGTCATTTTTTTTTATCAGGAATGCTTGAAAGTGCTCTATTTCATTAAATATCTATTTTTTCCCCTAAAGGAGTATGCTCAGTTTTGCTGGGTAGATGATTCTTGGTTTTAATCCTAGCTCCTTTGCCCCCTGGAATATCATGTTCCAAGGCCTCTGATCCTTTAATGTAGAAGCTGTTAAATCTTGGGTTATCCTGACTGTGACCTGGTGATATTTGAAATTTTCTTTCTGACTGCTTTCAATATTTTCTCCTTGACTTGGGAGCTCTGGAATTTGGCTATAATATTCCTGGGAGTTTTCATTTGGGGATCTCTTTCAGAAAGTGACTGATGGATTCTGACAATTTCTATTTTACTCTCTGGTTCTAGGATATAAGTTTTCCTTGATTGTTTCCCTGATATTTATTTCAAGATAATTTCTTGAAAGATGATGTCTAGCTTCTTTTTTCTTCATGGTTCTCAGGCAGTCCAATAATTCTTAAATTATATCTCCTTTATCTATAATTTTCCAGGTCAGTTGTTTTCCTATGAGATATTTCACATTTTCATCTTTCTTTTATTCTTTTGATTTTGTTTTATTGTTTCTTGATGTTAATGAACTTATTAACTTCCAATTGCTCAATTCTAATTTTTAAGGAATTATTTTCTTCACTGAGATTTTGTACCTCTTTTTCCATTTAGCCAATTCTACTTTTTAAGGAGTGCTTTTCTTCAGTGAATTTTTGAGACTCTTTTACCATTTAGCTTATTCTGTTTTTAAGGTGTTATTTTATTCAGTATTTTTGTACCTCCTTTACCAAGCTATTGACCTTTTTTTCATTATTTTCTTGCATCACTCTGATTTCTTTTCTCAATTTTCCTCTACCTCTATCATTTGGTTTTAAAAATTCTTTTTGAGCTCTTTCAGTAATTCTTTTGCAGTCTGATACCAAATCATGGGGTTTTTTTTTGAGATTTTGCATGTAGCTAACTGCTTTAATATTGCTATTTTCTTCTGAGTTTGTATTTTGTTCTTCCCTGTCACCATAGTAACTTTATGGTCAGATTCTTTGTGTTATTGTTGCTGTTTACACATTTTCTAGCATATTTCTTGACTTTTAACTTTAGGTTAAAATTGGGCTCTGCTCCCACAGTTGAGAGGACACTGTCCCAAGGTTCAGGGTTTGTTTTGTTTTGTTTTGGTTTGGGTTTTTGCACAGCTATTTTCAGAGCTAATTCTGGGAATCTTGAAGTTTTCAGTTCTTCCAAGGTTGCATAATCTAAGGAAAGGTATGATCACTGCTCTCCTGGTTGGTGCTCTGGTCTGTGAGCAACCACTAGCACTCTTTTCTGCCCTGAAACTGTGACCAGGATCCCTGATCCTGCTAATACTCCTCCTCAGGGCTCTGGAACTGTGACTTGGAACCATATATAGGCAATGTAACAGAGTCCTGCTACCAGTGCCATCAAAGGGTCTCCTGTAATCTCCTTCTGACCAATTGTCTGGCCCCTGTGACCTGAGAGCTCTGGAGACCACCACCACTGATTCAGTCACATACACACACACACACACACACACACACACACACACACACATACACACACACACTGAGGCCTACTGTTGGCTTGCCAGGTGAGGCCTGTACTGATGTGGCCTGCACTGAACTGTGCTCCACTTTTATCCGGATAAGACAGACCTTTCCTGCTGACCTTCTACGTTGTCTTGAGTGGGAAAATTGTTTCACCCCATCCTTTTTTTGGTTCTACTGCGTCAGAATTAATTTTGAGGAGTTGTTTTAATGTTGTTTGGAGAGTAATTTGGGAGAGTTCAAGTTAGCTCCTGCCTTATTCTACCATCTTGGTTCTGTCTCCTACTGAAATTTATCATTTTAGAGAATTGTCTGCTACATTGAGATGTTAAATAACTTACCCAGGGTCACATACAAACAATATATCAGAAGAAAGACTTGAATTCACCTCTTTCTTGTTTCAAGGTCACCTCTCTATCTACTTTTTACACTGTCTGTTATGGCACTGTGGGTAGAACATTTGACCCAGAGTTAGGAAGGCCTAAGTTTGAATTAGGATTCAGACACTTGTTAGTTCTGTGACCCTTGGCAAATCACCCTCTATGTATCCATCTATAAAATGGGTATAATAACAGTACCTGCTTCCCAGGGTTGTTGTGAGCATAAAATGAGATAATATTTATAAAGCATTTGGTAAATCTTAAAGCACACTCTAAATGTTAGATATTATTAGTATGAATGAATGAATAAAAGTAAACCAGATCATTTAACAATATATAAAGGTGAGTATTAAATTAAAATCTATCCAACTTAACAGTTTAGTACCTTGTATAGCTTAAGGCACTATGTTGGATACTGGAGCTACAAATATGAGATGACTGCTCTAAAGGCCTTGAAGACTACTATAAGGCATGAGACATGTAGGCAAATTAATATAATGCAAGTCAGAAAATTGTTAAGTCATAGACAAGATCAACCAGACAAGCCTGAGAGATTTAAGGAAGGAGGTATTGCTTAGAGCTAGAAGGAGCTATCATGAAGTTGGTAGCATGTGAACTAGAAGGAGGAGAAGGAGGACAAAAAGGAGGAAGGAAATGGAAAGGAAGAGAAGAAGGAAAAGAGAAGAATCTCAATGTGAGAACAGGAGAGATTCTCTATTCCAGACATGGGGCATATATAAATGATTTGAGGCAAAAAAATTGACAGGACAAAATTAGGAAAGAGTGAACAGTCCAGTTTGGCTCTAGTCCAAACTTCTTTCTGAAACCTTTGTCCAGTCCTGGCTAACCTTAGCATTTGTTATGTTGAGAAAAGTCTCCATCTGCTGAGAATGGAATGCCAGCAAGTACCTAGGTAAGGGACTTGGAATGTGGCTTCCCTTAGTCAAGACAACTAATTCTTTCAGAGTAGGGAGTTCTGCAAGCTGCCGCCTTTTATCTCCTCCATTTTGAGACTATTGTTCACTTAACCTGCTGTCCCTGATTCCTAGTACCAAGTTGTTTTCTACATTAGCATTTCTATAAGACTACACTTTTGTAACATGCTTTCACAAGCATCATAGACTTAGAACTGGAAGAGATTTTAGAGGTCATCTAATCCAACCCCCTAAGTTTACAGATAAAAATTGAGACCCAGAGAGGGTAAGTGATCTGTACAAACACACAAGGAATAAAAGAGACAGCATTTGAACCCAGGTCCTCTGATTCACCCTATGAGGAAGGTAGACTAAGTATTATTATTCCCATCTTACAAGTAAAGAAACTGAGGCCAAGAAATGGGAATGTTCCTTGCTCATAGTTGAATGGTTTCCAAATGACTGGGACTCCATCTAACCCAAGTTTCCTGCATCTAAATCTAGTGGGTTTTCCTCAGCACTGACCCTGACTTGCCCCCGCTGCAAGAATGGAATTCATTCTCATTCTCTCATATTCTCTCTCTCTCTCTCTCTCTCTCTCTCTCTCTCTCTCTCTCTCTTTCTCTCTCTCTATTTCCCTCTCTTTCTCCTTTTAGGACAAAGAGATAAAGGAGAACCAAACTCCCAATGGATGCAATGAGTTTAGTATTTCATCCCAATCCACTTCACCTCTACCTTCTCTTCAACCTTGGAGAGTGAATGCTGATGCTTAGAATCCTCAGACATCAAACATGGCTCATTCATTTCATTGAGCAGTGATAGAGCATTAGGCTTGAAGTCAGGAAGACCCAAGTTCAAATCTAGACTTACTCAGTCTCAGTTTCCTCAACTGTGAAATGGGGATAATAATAGTGCCATCTTCATGGGAGGATCAAATGAGATAATATTTGTAAAGTACTTAGCACAGTGTCTGGGAAATATGCTTACATTCTTACTTTCATTTATTAAGTGCCTACTATGAGCCAGACATTGAGCTTGGTTCTGGGGACTCAGTCATCATGCAATATAATATATAACTCAGAATGGTTCATTGTTCCTTTAAGGATTAAAATACAGTACCTTCAATCTGACATTTAAAGCCCTCTCCCATGTAACTCAAACATTCCTTTTGGGCCCTATTTCATAGTTCTTTAAGCTCAAACATTTTAGCCAAACTGGATCCCAGATAAACTATTCTCTTATCATCATGACCAGCCTGTCTTCCGTACCTGAAACAAACTTCCTCCTTCTTATTTAACATCTTGAAAATGTTATCTTTGGGGCAGCTAGATGTCACAGTGAATAGGGCACCCACCCTGGAGTCAGAAGGACCTGAGTTCAAATCCGAATTCAGACACTTGACATACTTACTAGCTGTGTGATCTTGGGCAAGTCACACACTCCCAATTGCCTTGCCTTCCCTCCTCCAAAAAAAATCTCCCCAAAACACCTTATCTTCCTCCAAGGTTTAGCTCAGGTGACACTCTCCCATTCATCTGCTGCCTATGCCCAGCTCAAACTCTTCAAATCTTCACTCTGGCATTTAAAAGCTGTATGTATTTGGGCAAGTCACTTTCCTTCCCTGGGCCTCAATTTTCTCATCTTTAAAATGATGACATTGTTCTAGGTGGTCTCTGAGTATTTTTTCAGCTTTACAACTATGATTTTTCTGATCCTTCCGAATATCTTCCTAGGGTGCTTTATCTGCACCTCTCCTTCACATTCTCCATTATCGACCTTGTGTCATATGCATATGTAAACATTCCTTAACTGCCCCCTTCCATTAGGCCATCTGTTCCTCAAGAGTAGGGATGGATGTTTTTGCCTATGTGTCCCCAGTATTATACTTTAAACAAAGTAGGTATTCAATCAATATTTGATGAATGAACTGGATTGGATTGGATTCCAGAGCATGCCAGTTAATGGCCCAATGGAAAATGTTCCTTGTGATTTAACAGAATTCCCAGGAGATAATCAACAGGAATCCTATAAAGCCTATGGTCCTATGGTCTCTAGAAGCCAGCTCCCCCCTCCCCACCAGCAAACTATGATGCTTTCTTCTTCACTGTACAAAGAAAGTGGAGTAGAGGCAAATTGACTCCATCTTCAACTCCCTGTCTTCTATCTTTTTTTCACTAGTATCCTGCCCAAAATAGAGTAGCCCAGAAAGGACATTTGCAACTAAATAGTTTTATTAACTCTATTCTCCAAGCTCTTTTCTTCTTATTTTTAAATATCAACAACAAAACATTAAAATAAATTCTCCTTTTAAAACATTCTTCTATCAAAAGGTGGGCATTATCTCCATCCTGGTGAAAATGACTGTAATAATTTTTAGTTAGTGAAGTGGAATGTGGAGCACCTGCCGTTGCTGCTAATGATCTTGGCATTTGGGAATAGTGATAAATGACTGGAGGTTATTAGACGTGTCCTGCAAAATGGCGCCTGTGGTTTGGAACTTGAGGTCTGTCATTTGTGGAAAGAAATCGGCTTCCCCAATTGGACCTAATTATGACAGCCATGATAAATAGCTGTTCTGTGTTGGCATGTTTATTTCTCTGGGACCTGAACTGGGAAATTGGGTTTCTGCCTTTGTGTGGGTGGGAAGAATTACAATTTTTATTGTTCCTTATAACAAATTTATCACTTTATAATCGAAAGGAAAGATCAAATTGCAATAGCAGGTGACTTAAGCAGTCCCCTGAACATTTGTGGGATGTTAAGCAAGAAGAATATTAATCTAAAGGCAGAAGAAGTTTCCCTTCTCTTTTATGCAATGGAATCAGTTTATCCTCTGTGTATGTTTTCCTCCAGCCAAATGATCATAAAACTTTTGTTTTATAAAGATGACAGTAGTAATGATCATCAAGACCTTGGAGGAGGGTAGAATATTCCCTTCTAATCTCAATTTATTCCCTTTGGTTTGGAGAAAAATCATGGGATATTTCTTGGGACTGTCATGCTACCCAGTCAGTTGATGAACTCAAAGAAATCTGAGTACCTCGGAGAGCTCTACTAGGCTCAGAGAGAGGTCATTGTGCCCTCTTCATTTAATTCCTCTCTGGTGTCAATAGCTTATAGTCAGGTACAGATCAGTTCGTTTAGTGCTGGATGGGCCTTTAAAATCATTTTATCCAACCTTCTCACTTTTGAGGTAAGGAAACTGAGGCCCAAAGAGGAGAAATTCACATAGGTAGTACTAGTAAAGGAAAAATTTGAATCCAAGTTGCTGGCCACCAAATCTAGTGCCCTTTCTACTTCCATGACCCTCAAATCTAAGACTGTCCCCACTCTTCTGTTGCCCTGGAATATATTTTGAGCTGTAAATATAGCTCAAAATAAGGATGCTTTAACGTGACCCCAAAAAGTATATGATTTTTTAAAATTGGATTTCATCTCACCCATCACATTGTTCCCTCTGCCTGGAATGACCTTGTATGCTCCTCTCTTTTCCTCATATCATTGTATTCCTTTCTTCTTAATCCTTCCAGGCTCAGCTCTAATATCATCCCCTCTATGAAGCTCTCCCTGACCCCCAGTCACAAATGTTCTTCATATGCCATCTGTACTAATCTATCACTTAGTAATTGTCATTGAATATTGAACCTTGTACTATTGTTGTTGGTGTTCATGTTTTCTGTCCTGTCCCATACTAGTCTGGCTATTCTTGGCCTTCTTTGTAGCCTTCTCCAAGAGGGACCTGGCAGAAGGCCTGGTATATAGTGGATGCCAAGTAAATATCTGCGGAACTGAACAATTGTTAAGACAGTGCTGCCAGACTGACTGATGTTGTTGACTGGGACACTTTGACCTGTAAAAATCAAATATCAAAACACATACAGACAGAGGTAGGAATTGTCTATTATAATGATGTCTCTTTTCCCTTCTGGCATGTTGTCAGAGTGTATCTTTCTTTACACTCTCCAAAGAGACCCATGTAATGAGGCAGAAGGTTCACCGTGGCCTTTGAACAGGAAGTACACAAATGATTTTGTTACTGACCCCCACTGAAATTAAAGTTTTATGCTTGCATCTTGAGTTTAATTGTACACTGAATGCTCTATCAGCTAGACCACAGAACACATGACTAATACTACTCAACATTAAGAGGAAACATGGACCAGAAGAGAGGACCTTGGACTTAGAGCTATACCCTTTACTCATTGTGACTTTGTGCATCTCAGTTTCTTCATATGCAAAATAAAACAGTAATACTTGCATGTCCTGCCTCATGGAGAAGTTGCCATGAAGGCTTTTTGTAAACTAGGATAGAAATGAGCACTGTTATTATCTGGAAAAATGGGGATTAATATCCACATAGCTGCATTAAAGGGCTGTCATGAAAACCAAATGAGCTGGCCTGCGCCTGGACAGTGGCCCGGGCGGCGGCCCTGGCCCCGGTTCCGTAAAGAGGCGGCCTTGCCGCGATGGCGGCTTCAGTCTTCTGCTGCCTACGCTGCTGCGGTGATGCCGGGACCAGCCACATCCCGCTGAAGGAGATGCCGGCCGTGCAGCTGGACACGCAGCACATGGGAACAGATGTTGTCATTGTCAAAAATGGAAGAAGGATATGTGGGACAGGAGGTTGTTTAGCCAATGCACCTCTGCATCAGAACAAAAGCTACTTTGAATTCAAAATCCAGTCCACAGGGATCTGGGGCATTGGAGTTGCAACTCAGAAAGTTAATTTGAATCAGATTCCACTTGGCTGAGATGTTCATAGCCTTGTGATGAGGAATGGTGGAGCCCTCTACCACAACAATGAGGAAAAGAATAGGTTGCCTGCAAACAATCTTCCACAGGAAGGAGATGTAGTGGGTATTACATATGACCATGTAGAATTGAATATTTATTTGAATGGAAAGAATATGCACTGTCCAGCATCAGGTATACGAGGAACAGTGTATCCTGTTGTATATGTTGATGACAGTGCGATTTTGGATTGTCAATTCAGTGACTTTTATCATATTCCTCCAACTGGTTTTGAAAAAATCTTATTTGAACAAATCTTCTGAATATACTTGCATTGAAAACTTCTACCCCTATGCTGTCTCCCCCCCCAAAACATTGACTGCCATCTTAATAAAGCCTCATTTGATCCATAGGAAAAAAAAACCAAATGAGCTAATGGGTGTCAAGTGTTTTGTAACCATAAAATGGGATATGTTATGTTACTGTTGATTTCAGAAGGAGGAATCGTGAGGCAATGTGCATACTTCCTATCCAAAGACAATGGTGATCCCTGCATGCTATATGTGGGTCTGATTGAAAAGAATAAAGAGCCTGATCAGATACAGAAAGAGAAAGCAGACATTATTAGAAAAGGCGAATCTTTCCCTGGCATACATTGATTTTGGTTGTTGATTTTGTAGTTAAAAGCCTGTCACAGAAAACATCAAGTTTCTTTTGAGCCTTCAGGAACATTACAATTTAATTACAGCAATTTAGTTCAATAGGTAACAATAGCACGGGGCAGCTAGATGGCAAAGTGGAAAGAGTGCTGGGCCTAAAATCAGAAACACTCCCCTAGCTGCATGGCCCTGGGCAAGTCACTTCACCCTTTATGCCTCAGTTTCCTCACCTGTAAAATGAGCTGGAGAAGTAAATGGCAAATCACTCCAGTATCTTTGCCAAGAAAACCCAAAATGGAGTCAGGAAAAGTCAGATATGATTGAAAATTATCTAATAACAATGTTCAACATGTAGCAGAATAGATTCATTGAGCACAAACCTGGATTGGGCCAGTGCCTTCTCCTCTAATCTATCTATTCTGTTTGTATCTTGTCTATACTTATTTCTGTACATGCTGTCCCATTTATAACATGAAGACAGGGACTATATTCATTTTTCTCCCTTTATATATCTACCGTGCTTGGCACATTGTTCTTGTTCAGTCATGTCTTTTTCTTCATGACCCCTATGGGATTTTCTAGGCAAAGACACCAGAGTGGTTTGCCATTTTGATCTCCAGCAGATTAAGTGACTTGCCCAAGGTCATCATCTGAGGCCAAATTTGAGGTCTGGTCTTCCTGACTCCAGGTCCAATGATTTATCCACTGAGTCATCTAGCTGTCTTTTTGGGCACATAGTAAGTACTTAATAAATGCTTGTTGATTGATGTATGATTGATTGTACATGTATAGTCAACCTAGACCAATTTTGTAGATGGAGAAAATTATGTCCTGAGAGGTGAATTATTTGTCCAAAGTCTTTCTGAAGATTCCAGTTGGCCTCGCTTCTTCCTGTGAGAGTCACCTCTAACAAAGGCAAGTGAGTCCTGAGGAATTGAGGGGTTTCATTAAGGGAGGCAGCCCCTAACACAGAAGGTGAGGGCTAATTTGCTATACTTCAGATTGAACTTGCTTAAACAGAGAAAGCGCCACCAGCTTGAGGCTCCTAATCAGAAGAGAATTTGGTCCCTTTTTCATCCCAATCAGCAACATCAGTCCCATCTCCAACCTCCCACTAGGGCAGCACAAAGTCCTAAGATTAAAGACATAACACTTAGCAAGGTCATTACTTGTTCACCCCAGGAACCTCTTCAACTAAGTACAGTTCAGCTCTACTAAATGCCTGCTATAAATGGCTGCTTAAATGGTCCATGGCATTTTTCTTCTCTGGTACCCTTCCCTACCCCATCATTGCTGCTTCTCAACTATTTTCTCCATGTGCTTTGATATGAGTGTGGGGAGAGGGGGTGGAACTAATGGACTGCCTTCCCTTCCTCCCAAAGGCAGTTCTCTATCTTGCTTTCCCAGGGCAACTGTGCCAAGACCAGCTCTCTCCAACCAATGGACAGTTCTTCCTTCCCATCATTTCATGCCACTATGTTGCAGAAAACTGGGCAAGGCTGGGACTCTTACCTGACCTCTTAACAAATTACTTCCACTCTAGTTCCATGTACCATAGGTTCAGAGATGGAAAGGATCTATCCATTTGGTGGTAGACTAGAGAGAGCCTTGGAGTTGGAGTCAGAAAGCCCTGAGTTCAAGCCCTACCTCAGATACTATCTGTGTGATTCTAAGCAAGTCACCTATTCTCTCTTTGCCTCAGTTTTCTCACCTGTAAAATGAGAGGATTAGACTCAATGACCTCTATAATCCATTCCAGCTCTAAATCTGTGATTCTATGACCTAGTCCATCCCCCCATTTTACAATTTTATTTGGTAATTATCAAAAATCTGTTTTTCTCTCCTTTCCAGCTATCCCTCTCACTGGAAAAAAAGAAGCACAAAACACTTGTAACAAATACGTGTTATCAAACATCAAATCTACCACCTGTGTAAGATTTCAGAGCTGGATGAACTTAAGAGATCATCTGGTCCATCCCCTTCATTTTAGAAGTGAAGAAACTAAGACTCATGGCAGCTGAAAGATTTACTTGCCATTCAACCAGCTGGACAGAGGCGAAACGGAGACTAGATTTCAGTTGTCTTGGCTCCCAGTCTACTGTTCTTTTTACTGTGCTATACCTACTTCAGATATTTGAGCTAATAGATGTCTGGCCAACATTAGTTCTGTGAGATTTCTACAGAACAATTCCTCTGATGATCGTTATGGGAATCTGAAGATCTTTCCTGCCCCTAGGCCCTTTGATAGGCTTAAGTGGCTCTGAGAGCCTTCCCAGATTACTCTGCCTCCTAATAGGCTGAATGTGGTCACATAGAGCCTGTGGCGGAGGGCTTGTTCTTCAGGAATGCCCATGCCTTATTACTTTGTGATTCAGCAGTGGGTCAAGAGGGCTGTGACATTCTCTGATCCAGGGGAAGGCTATGTATAACCTGAGGTGAGTTTTTGCTTTGGGGATCACTTTGGAAAGAGTTGTGTGATTTGGCCAAACAAGACTCTGGGCAGCCATTAAGCCTCCCGGCTTTGAAAATCCAAATGTTGGTTCTGGTAACTGACTAGGTATGGATGTGATGGTCATACAGTTGGAAGCCTGTCTGCTGATCTGTTTCTCTGTCTGCTTGTAATTTCTACTTGTAACTGTTTGTATTCTCTGAAGTTCAGGGTATTGACTTTTTCCCTTGAACTAGGTAAATGATATATGTTTGATTGATTAAAGTAAGACTGTTAGCCCATTTTGAGTTGCTTTCCTTTAGAAAAGCAGATCTAAGAACCTGTGCTAGCAGCCGTCCTGGGCATGCTAGGGTACTTGCTGATACAATGATATAGTAAGATCCTGTTACCATAACTTTGGTGAAGGCCAAGGATCCCTATCTGTAGGCTTTCCATAACTCCACTACCAACCAGAAATCAGAAAACCTGGGCACCAGCCTCAGTTCTACCACTTTTTATTTGTTGGGTCACTGGCAAATCCTTTACCTATCGGAGGTATGGTATGCTATTCCATGAAATTAGGACAACCACATCCATCCTACCTACGTAAATGTATACAAAACCTGGGATTTGCATTCATATTCTTGGACTCTAAATCCAACGTTTTCCTCTCCCCCCACAACATACCACATCATTATCACTACTAGAGGAGAGGGCACAATATAGCAGAAGGTTGCTTTTTGGTTTTGTTTTAATTTATTGGCAAATGTAAAGGATGTGATCATTATAAGAATTGGGGCACCTACCCTCCATTTCTAGATGGAAGAGAGGTGTGGGCACCAAGAAGAGAGCCAGAGAGACACCAGGGACAAAGGACATCTCTTTCTCAATTTTGTCTTGCAAGGAAGATTTTTTTTCCAGTGCTTGGAAGAGCAAAGTGAGTAGTTAGAAAGGAGGCTGGCTTAGCATACATCATTTTTTGAAGATGTCTTATTTGAATCCCACCAAGCCAGTGAATAAATGGGGTTTTGGTTAATCTATGCCCAGTGTGCTTTTGCACGTGCCAACCTGGAGCGTTGCAACATCCTGCTAAGGCCTCTGATGATAGGATTTGTGCGTCTTGAAAGTCAGAGTTAAAGGCTAATCTATACTTGGTTATTCTGAAAGAACTAAAACACAGTAATTCATTTTCATTATAGATTGGGCATGCTGAGAAGGAGAAGTCAATCCATTATTGCAGTCTGCTGTCTGGTCTCCATTAAGCTTGCTGAGGCAGGGGTCAGTCTGACACCTCACTCTAGACAGAATAGGGGGTGGGAGCTCATCCCCATGAGGCTGAAACTGCCTGGGCTCATTTGTGCCACTTAATGTGGGCAGCTGAGAGCTCTTTAACTAAAAGGTCCTGTCGAAGGTGGAGGCCTGAGAAAAATCTGCAAAAAACCAAAGCCCAAACTGTATTTTGTGTTACCAGAAAAGCACAGCAGAGAATCACTAGATCCTTACACTAAGGGTATTTCACTCATCTGTCTATGCATCCATTCAACAAATCCCTACTTTGCGCCAGGGACTGTGCTAGAAATTGGAAATACAAAGACAAAAATGAAAATAAAGTCAGCACAGCCCCTCAAGGTGCTTACATTCTATTGGATGCAGAACAGTATGTACACAGATTTCCTAGAGATCTCAGGGGAATCTCTCTCTCTCTCTCTCTCTCTCTCTCTCTCTCTCTCTCTCTTTCTCATACACACACACATTCACACACATGCACACTCACAAACACACACATAGAGTAAATACAAAGTAATATTGGGGAATGAAGCCACTAAAAATGGCAGGGGTGGGCATCTTTTCCAGGGGAAAAAAACCTGAGCTATACCTTGAAAGAAGCCAGGGATTCTAAGACGTAGAGGTGAGGAAGGGGTACATTACAAACATGGCAAACAGCCCATGAAACAGCATGGAGACAGAAATAAAAATATTGTATATCAAGAAGAACAAGGGCCGATTTGGCAGGAACATAGAATCCACAAATAGGACCAATGGATAATCAGCTTGGAAAATCTGGCTAGAGCCAGACTCTGGAGGGCTTTCTTTACATGCCAGACAGAGAAGTTGATATTTTATCCTAGAGACAGGAGGGAACCATTAGAGCCCCTAGAGCAGGGGAATGAGAGAGATGGTCAGACCAATGATTTAAGAATATCCATTTGACAGATGCCAAATGGAGGATGGATTAGAGATGGGGAGAGACTGAAAGTTGAATAACAGGGAAGAGGCCAATGCAATTATTCTAGCAAGAGGTGAGGGGAGTCTCGAACTAGTTTGGTGTGTGGTTGTTTAAGTGGATAAGAGGGTGCTTTTGAGAGATGTTGTGGATGTGAAATTGACAAGACTTGGTAACCACTAGAGGCTCATCAATGTAAGCTTCCAGATCGGATCTTCTATAAAGGTGATGGGTTTATTGTCTACATAGGCTCAGGATGGGTCATTTGAGAAATAGCTTCTAGAAATGATGGTAAACTTAAGAATCAGGAGGGAATGAATGGGTTTGAATCCCACCTTGGACATTTCCTAGTAGCATCCTCATAGGCAGGTCAAAACTCTGATCCTAGATCTTCTCACCTTAAAAA
>JAQQSW010000589.1:18500-35702 GCA_028646575.1 Pseudocheirus occidentalis
TTTGGGATACAACCCCCAAAGTGGTATTACTGGGTCAAAAGGTATGCAATTATTTATATCCCTTTGAGCATAGTTCCAGATTGCTCTCCAGAATGGTTGTATCAGTTCACAGCTCCACCAACAATGCATTAGTGCATTCTGTGTCTCTCTCTGTGTCTACCTCTGTTTCTTTCTCTACATTTAACATCCATTCAGTGACTGGTGGCCATTTTTATGAACAGTAATTACTTGTGCATAGGCCTGGGGTTGGGATGGGGACACAACTACTCTGGCTATTCGAACTTACTACTTATACAGAATCTGATTAAATGAGAGTTTCTGCTCCAAGAAAACCTGCAATTGACCATAAGACCATACTTTTAGAGTGGATACTACTACAATGTCTCCATTCTTGAGAGGCCCAAGGAGAGGCATGATTACGCCCAAATTCACATAGAAATAGTGAAAAAAAAAAGATTGGAATCTAGACTGTCATGCTTCAAAGTCCACGGATGTCCTCCTGTACCACACTGCCTCCTGCTCATTGACTTCCCATAGTAGAGTGCTTGACTGATCAAACAGTAACTCCTGATTGTTGAGTAGACCCTAACCAGCCCAAGATAAGGGGGGGGGGTCTTCTCCCAGGAGCCAGCATTTGGAAGATTATGCTTTCTCTGTGACAGACCACCATCTCTTCACCTTTCTCTGTGGTCTTCTGATCACACAGGTTGCAACTGCCCCCAACTCCAATGACATAATACCCCTTTCCAAGGGCCTCCCTTTGTCCTCAAAACTCACAGGGTGGAGGTCTTGGCCTCTCTGAAGCACAGGTCACATCTTTCTAACAGGATGGAACTGTCCTGTGTAATGCCTTGTGGAGTCTTGTGGCTCCCAGGGCTCCCTCCATCTGAATATGCCCCAGCGTGGTCTTGTTCTGGTTCTGTTAATCTACAGGCACATTCAGTTTGCGCTAAGATTTCCTAACAGCTGCCAAGGATGACTACTCAATGATTGTCTACAAATAACATGGAAGAGAGAACCTTTTCCCTTTTAGGAGAATTTGCTTTGAGAAAAGACCTTGGATGAAAAATAGACAGTTCAGTTCTCAACTGATCCTTTTGAGGGGACTCTGTAAAATGGAGGTGGGGTAGGGTGGAGTAAAGGCAGTGGGATGTAAGCATACCCATCCTCTAATCCTTGAGAATGAGCATTCAATTGTCCACCTCTTTGGGTTCACTTGGAGGAGCTGGAGGTGGGGGGAGGTGCTAGAAAGGGGTCTGGGGGAGGAAGGGAAGACAAGGGCCAAAAAGCACTGAGAGGTCACCTTGATGGGAAGCACAGTCCAGCCTACTAGGAAGGTTCCTAAATGGCTTTCTTCTTCGCCAGTCTCCAAGCAGTGGCCCAGGTGAACTCTCCAGTCTCCAGTGAAATCTCCCACTTGGCTTTGCCAGTGTTGTCATTTGTCTGCAAAACTAGAGGCCTGTTAGCAATGTTGTTGTAAAGGGGCTGTCTTTGTTTCCATTATAAACAATGTTTCTCCCCCGACATTTACTACTACACGGGCTCCAAACCCCATAAGGCTCAAATTAGCACCAAACAGCGGAGGGCAGATGATCTTTACGTTGTTGGGTTTTTTAAAGCTTAAAATAATCCAAATCCTTTATAGGCTTTTTATTTTAGAGGTGTAAATATATGCTCTCATTTCTGATTTCAGGGCTGGTTTTTCTTTTCAGTTTCTCTATTTTGTGTTGTTTTTTCCCTCATCTCTTTAGCAAGAATAGAAGTGGGAAGAGTAGGCTACAGTGCAGTCAGTATCATGTGAGAAATGGCATAGACTGCATCGTCAAGGGTATAGCAGAGTCTGAGATGCCTACCTACAGAAGAGAAAGGCTGGTTGTGGAGTGAAAGTGAAAGGTTACAGATGGACAGTTCCAATATTCCCCTCTTACCCACAAATGTTTAAAGACCCAAAGGAAGGTTTCCTGTACATTGTCCAGATCAGTGGTTCTCAACCTTCCTAATGCCATGACTCTTTAATACAGTTCCTCATGTTGTGATGACCCCCAACCACAATATTATTTTCATCCCTACTTCATAACTGTAATTTTGCTACTGTTATGAATCATAATGTAACTATCTGATGTGCAGGATGTATTTAAATTGTTACAAATTAAATATAACCCAGAGGTTGAGAACCACTGGTCTAGATAGTCAAAGGCTAGGGATCGACCCTGGGATTTCATTGATTCCAAACGTGGAAACTCCTTCTCCCACCTTAGATTGGCACTTTTACTGAAACTTCCCATAGAGTCTTAAAGAGTTGCCTAGAGCACTGAAAACTTAGTTGACTTGCCCAGAGTCATGCAGACAGAATGGGTCAGAGTTGGGAATCAAACTCAAGCCTGCTTGGTTTCAAGGCCATGGAGAATTATTTTTGCTCGTCCTTTGTTCTGGCAGAGGACCAATGACATCAGGAGGGTGTCTTTACTTGCAAGTGAAATGGATTTTAACTGAGATAAGGCTGTGCAAGGTCATCAGCCTTCCTCTCGCTTCCAGAGTCATAGGGGTCCAGTGGCAAAACATAGGTCAAGACCTATGGGAGGAAAGAATATAAATATGAATTGAACCAGGAAAAGCATGGATGGGTTTAATTTTGTACTAAGAGGGAGCATGTATATCAGTGGGACCCATGTAGGAGCCAGTAAAGAATCCAGATGTCTTTGTTGAAACAAACAAAACCCCTAAATTAGCAGGGTTTGCTTTTGTGGTGATGAGGCTTGGTGGGGAGAGTAAAGCATGGTGGGGACAAATGTATAGATATATGATTTGGGAGTCCTTGAAGCTCTCCTACTTACCTTGGGAACTGGCAGGGACCATGGTTTTCTCCTTTCCAAAATGACAAGACTGGGGCCACACACATATCCAGAGACTGGAAACCAGTAGAGATTCCTGCTCCTTACTGACCCGAGATCTTGCTGGTTTCACTGAGGGTGGGAGAATCCAATCACTGAATCCCACTGCACAGTAAGCACGGTTCCAGCATGGAAGTCAATCCTTTCATCAGCCAATAAATATTGATACAGTTAAGAGTCCTGAAAGCCAACAAATGAGTGTTGGGTCATTGGCTCCAACAAGAAGTTCATTATCCTCAACCTTTCCTTGGTATTTGGCTGGGAAAGTTGAGGGGAACTGGCACAAGTGACTGAATAGGGGCAGGGAAGACCCAGCAGAGCCTTCTCTCCTTGATTTGTGAGGCATCTGTGTGGGGACAAGGAGATGCTGGTTAGATCTGGAGTCCTCTGGGTGGTAAAGCTTGTGATTTAATGAGTTCTCCACCACCTGTGGAGCACTAATTCTGATTCATTCATTCACACTGTGTCCTATTTTTTCCCCCTCCCTAGGTGTCCCTTGGCAGAAAAAAAACAACAAGCGTAGGTCTCTCTGACAGCTGCATTTGCACAGCAGGCTCCAAGAGGACTGATTGCCACTCCAAAGACTCCCTGCTTGCCTAGGGCACCCTTGAGACTTTGGTCCCCACCCACCCTCCCCCAGTACCCTACTAAATCAAGAGAAAAGTCTGGGCAATTAGACTCTGCTTGCCAGTGGCAAGCTTTCCTGGAAAGGTAGTGGGTGGCATACCCCACCCCACTGGGCAGCCCAGCCCAGGCCAGGAGTGATCTGCTGCCCTGTGTCACCCCTGGTGACTTAGGTTCCCAGCAGATCTTTAAGGACCACTTGTTAGGGCATCATCGTCCCTTTTTCCTTTTCAAGCCACGTATAGTTTTTGCTGATTTCAGTATTTGGGATAAGAGATGCCTCTTCTCACTTTGACACTTTCACTCTTACTTCTAGGTATAATTGGAGGGAGGGAAGAAGGAAGGAAGGAAGGAAAGAAGGAAGGAAGGAAGGAAGGAAGGAAGGAAGGAAGGAAGGAAGGAAGGAAGGAAGGAAGGAAGGAAGGAAGGAAGGAAGGAAGGAAAAAAGGAAACAAGCAAGCAAACATTTAGGGAAATTCCTCCACTGTCAATCTCTCTGAGCTGAGTTGCAGGGCATTCAGAGTCCAGAGTGGTAGAGGTGAATGAGGGGAACAGAATAGAACCACAGGGTCCCAGGAGAAAAACCAGGGAATCCTACTAATGTACAGAAGCCCCCTTAATGTGGGCTTCAGAGGTGGGAAGGTGGTAGTGAGTGAAACTGGGTGGTATCATTTGGCTGCAACAGAATGAAGAATAAAGTGCAGGTGGGAGTCGGAAATAGTTTCCAACATGGCAAACTCAGGCATCTGTGGGAGTCTGGGAATATCCTCAAGTGAAAATTCTCTGTGGATCTCTAAGAGGAGATGCCCAGGGGGCGTTTTTAAAAAAAATATTTCATGTTTAATCGATCATATAAAAGGTGACTGATTTCATGTTCTTTGAGAGAAAGTAACCGCTAGAGAGGACCACATAGTATCATAAGTTTAGAGTTGAAAGGGAGGATTGTAGATTTAGAATTGGCAGTGCCTTGGAGTCTAGGCCAACCTCTACATTTTACAGAAAAGGAAACTGAGTCCAAGAGAGGCAAAAGATCCTAAAGCATACCTAGACCAGCTAAGATGGAGTCACCTGCATAGAAAACATGGAGGACCTCCTTCCAGGAGGACCGGGGCTTAGAGGATCTACATCTTTTTTCCATTAGCTGTATAGCTGGAGCTGTATGTGTCTTTACAGTTGTCTCCCTGAGTATCATTAGGTGATTTTTCTGCACTCACATCTAAGGGTAAACTTTCCCCATGTGATACTCCCCAAAGGGGGAGGGCCCTCAGGCTGCCTCGGTTCCCCCACTCCTTATGAAGACCAGGGTGGTCTGGTTATCTGAAGGAAACGATCTGTGCCACGAGCTGCCCTGAACTCTGATAACACAGGCATGGAGAAAGAACTTTGGTTTTCTCTCTCATGTGCTTTTTTATATTACTTTCATTTTTAAATAAAGTAGCATGATAGGAATATAGATATGAAACTGGAAGAGTCTTTTAGAGGTCATTTATTTTAATTTCTTCATTTTAAAGTAGAGAAAACTGAGAATACGTCCCTCACCACTTTTCCTACTCAGCAAATTACCCTTGCAACAGTAACCAAATAAGAGAGAGAAGAGGAAAAAGCAGTTCAGCAAAACTAAGCAACACATCCAAATCTGACAGTAAATGCAGTGTCCCACACCCATAGGTTCCCACCTCTGTAAAGAAGGGAAGGAATTAGATTCTCTCATATTTTCCTTAGGGACAGGTTCTCCAATTGCTCATTGTTCTGTTTCACATCTGACATTGTTATAATCATCGGTGCCGTCTGCTTACTTCCTACTGCATCAGTTCACTTGAGTTGCCCCCTGCTCTCCAAAGTCTTTATATTTACCATTTCTTATAGCATAACATGTTCACTCTTTTCCCAGTCTATGAGTGTCTACCTTATTTCTAATTCTTTATTTCCATGAAAGTGCTACAGTGACTATTTTGACATTTATAGGGTCTTTCTGTCTGGTATTAGCAGTAGGCTCCCTGGGTCAAAAGAGACTTTTTTCAGAATTGTAGGAACAAGCTACAGCTCCACCAACAGTGTATTAGTGTGCCTCTCTGTGGTTAATGTTGGCAGACAGAATTCATCAGAACCAAACATGTGAACCAGACCTTTGCTTGAGAGAGCTGATTGAGAAAGCCCAAGGCCATTGACTATAAAGTGGAATAAACACAATCTGATTTAACTACAAGTGCATAGCATGGCCTTGCCTGTCAAGCCAGTCAATCAGTACTCTAGCATCAAGTAGCAGGTGGAAAAAGTGACTACATAAGAGACTAAAGTAAACAACTTTTATTGTAAAGATAAATGAAATCCAGTGGAAATAAGCAGCCTTGTGGACAGTGATCACCGTGGGCTCTGAGCTGCTGGCATTGGCTTTCTGATATGCAAGATGTACAAGAGGGTTTGACCAATACTTGGGATGCTACCTTTGCACTGAGTGAACCAGTCCCCTGAGGAAGAGAGACAGAAATAGCCTTCAGAAGCTCCCTAAGCCCTCTCTCAGCCCCTAAGGAAATTCTCATGGGGTGGCATGATTGAAAATTCCAGGTCTCTACTTGGGGATTGGATCATTCTTTTTACACAGAGAAAACCTCCCCAACATGACCTCATGTGGGGTATTTTGGGGGGGAGAACCAGGACAAGAGGAGTTTGTCTGCCTTATTGGTGTGGGAGTATGGGAGGGGCATCAGAAGCCCAGCATGAGTACTCTAGTGTGCCTGCCTGCCAGAGTGCTGGCTGCCTATGGATTTAGTCTGGACTTGTTAGCCTCAATGGGTGTCATGGGAAGAGTGGTGCACTGTTGGATAGGGAGACCTGACCATGCAGTTGGGAATGCAGAAGCAGGTGCAGATATTTGCATTTGGGCAAGATGTTTTCCTCCTCACATTTTGACATTGTGCAGGGTGGGGGGAGGTGGCAATAGGAAGCACATGATGCTTCATTGAGGTACATTGAGTACAGATGTATATGGCATTGGGGTCATGAGAACCTAGGCTGGGGGCTACGAGTGTGGCAGCAATGACAGTGAGTGTGTATCTTGAGTGTCCATTTTAGCATGAGAGCAGAGAGTGACTGAGAGTGTATGGTGGCTCTAAGCTCCTGGCCTCATGAGGGTAGAGAGTCAGTAGTAATGCAGGTGAAGCTAGAGGTTGGACACCCTTCACCTAGAGCTCCTTTCCCTGAATGCTCATTGTGCTGCTTTGTAATGGGGTGTGTGCGTGTGTGTGTTGGGATGGGGGGGGAGACAGATGCTTGTGGCCTGGTTGCTAGTATCCTTATACAGTGTTAACTAATATCGATTGAGCCAAGATGTGGGCAGCCGAACTTTGCTTCCAGGTTTCCTTTTCTGATCGAGAATGCCTGGGGGTGGGGGATAACAGAAACCTAATATTCTTGTCCTGAAGAGCAATGACAGATTTGAATGCAAATGGGTACAAATGAGATTATATTCTAACACAATTCCTAAAAGAGAAAGTGGCATATGGGTCAAACATGTGTGTGTGTGGCAGCCTTATGGAGTATTATTAAAATGTAGCCAGCTTATAGAATGTTTTCCTGTCACACCCCCTTCCATTAGGAAGAGATCAAAATGATATTGGCACCCTTTACAGCTTGCTTGGCGTGACTGGCTACTTGAAAAATATCCGTCTACTATAACCCATATGCAGAAATTGGCCCATTTGAAAATTGGCAGGTGGCACCTAGCCAACTGAAGAGGAAAATTGGAATCTAAGTTATTTTTAAAGGAAGCTAATTAAAAACCCAGTTATGTGAATTCCAAAGCAGAAGGGAAGGGAAGGGAATAAAAGTGTCACTGTTTGAGTTTTTTACTCAAAGTGACTTTTTGATATTTTCATTTTGGAAATTTCCTGTTAACTGAGTAAAGTTTAATTATTATTTCCATTGGTGAAGGACTGCATTGAGCTTTTCCAAGTTCTTTTTCCAATGGGGTTAGCCTATTTGCAAATAGGCTATTTTCTAAGTAGGGCCCAACACATAGCCAGCTAATTGAATGACCCGCCCTACTACTAGCTTCCTGCTACTCTGTTCCCCAGCTCAAAAAAAGATATTGTGAAATGGAATTTTCAAAGAAACTTCTACAAACTGCTCTTTCTTTCCCAACTGCCCAGCCCGAAACCACTTCTTGGAACTGGTAGCTTCTGCCCACAGGGGATTTCGCTAGCATGTCTAGGCAGCACTGTTTTTCCCTTCTCAAGGTGATCCAGCAGATGACAGCAGCTGTACCATATAACAGAAAGAAGAGGTTGCCTCCACCAAGCTAGGTAACCAGAATTCATTATCACCAAAAGGATGTAAATGACTCTATTTTTCAGAAGTAAAACAACATAAAACTAATAGTGCTTCTATGACATTAAACTCCATTTGCTAAGAACATTTTCTGCTCTTGAAAATAATTTCTCAAGTGTGCTGACCTACATGCCCCCAACTCTGGGCACGGCAATGAGGATTTCTGCCCAAGACCCTGTGCTAAATATGGGGGATGGTATACAGATGACCAGGACAATGATCCTTGCCTTCAGGAAGCTTACAGTCTAATAGCAGTGATAAGGAAGGAATGCAAATACATACAATAGCTAACATTTTCTATAGCATGTTACAGTTTCTAAAATGCTTGATATATATTATCTCTCAGTTGATACTGAAAATACCCCTGGGAGGTAGATGCTATTATGATTCCCATTTTGCAGATGAGAAAACTGATGCTGACAGAGATGAAGGGTAAGTCTCCACACATAGTAAGCCTGTGAGGCAGGAATCGAACTCAGATCTTCTTAGTTCCAAGTCTAGTGATCTTTCTGAGATGCCACTAACACTCTAATAAAAGCTACAGAGCCTCATAGGATCATCGATATATCTCTGGAAGTGACCTGAGAAGCCATCTAGGCCAACCCCCTCATTTCACAGAAAAGGAAATTCAGGCCCAAGAGGGGAAAAGACTTACCCAAGCTCATACATATTAGTTAAATATGATACAAGATATAGTATGAAGTAATGATTAGAGTAGTATAGCACAGGGATTGGAGAGCAGGCCCTGGAGCCAAGAATGTCTAGGCTCAAGATTTCTGTCTCCTACATTTACTGGCTGTTTGACCCTGGGCAAGCTACGGTGTCCCAGACAAATCTCCAATAATGGAAGTTGTAGACCAGTTGCCGAGGTGTGTTGGTAGGGGCAACTTGCCCAACAGGAATTCCTGGTACCAATAAATTTGTGTGTCTGGTCAAATAATAATAATAATAGTGACAGCAATAATAGTGTTTTATATTGTTGTGTTTGTCTTTAGTTCTCGAAGAGGACTATGACATCAGGAAATGATGACATTTCTGAGTGAGGGCTGTGCAAGGTCACCAGCATCACTTTCTCCTCCAGAGCCATCTGGGTCCAGTGACCAGATGTTCATCAGAATGACTAGACATGACCCAGGATACAATGGGAGACCCTGGCCCTTTTTGGCTAAGGCCTTTTCACGCACTCACTTAGAGTGAATTAATGCCCATTCATTGAATAGGCCTCTTTAAGTAGTTACTCAAGAGATGGCCCCTTTAACTAGAAAAAAAGAAAAAAAAATCAAGCTGGGAGGCGAAGACCCTCAGAGTTGCTGTTCTAAAGAGAAGTAGTTGCCATTGACATTCCATCTAAACCAGGAGGACCCAAAATACAGCCATTAAGTAGAGCTTGGCCAAAGACCTACTGCGGTTCAATCTATGAGCTTCAGAGTGAACTGGGTTTAAGGTTTTGTGGAAGGAGACAGAAAGGAAGGAAGGAAGGAAGGAAGGATGGAAGGAAGAAGGGAGGGAGGGAAGGAAGGAAGGAAGGAAGGAAGGAAGGAAGGAAGGAAGGAAGGAAGGAAGAAAGAAGGAAACAAGAGCATTCTCTAATACAGTCAATTGCAGAGAACTTATCCAGCTGCATTGGTAGAGCAATTTCTTCATGGAGGATCTCCCCAAACCATTGAAGTCACAAGCCTAGTTTTGATTCTGTCCTTACTTTGTCTCTACTCAGGACTGACATCTATTTGTGTGTATTTTCACGCCTCTCCTCTAGAATGAAAGTCCTGTGAGGACAGAGACGATTTCATTTTTGTCTTTGTATCGTCAGCTTCTAGCACATGGTAGGTACTTAAAAATGCTTGCCAAACAATTGATTCTCTACAAGTTGAGTCATTTGATTATAGAGTATTGTATGTAACCCACTTGTCTGAGTCTCTAAAAAGACAACCTATTCTGAGAACTGATTTCCTACTCCTCGCTGACAAACCCAAGCCCACAGGGCATCTATTCAGTAGTTTAAGACTTCATCAAAACCCACTGCAGATTTTTTTAAAGCATACCTTGAGCCCCCAAAGACTTTCTATTTAATAGACCAGCTGTGGATTCCTTTCCATCAGTCTCTTTTGAAAACTCCTCCCTATTTGTCCCTTGGAGAGAGGTCATCCTAAGTACATTTTAATATGTGTGTGGGGAAATAACGTCAGCACAGCTGAGGTCTGATTGAAATCGTCTCTTCGAGTTCCTGTCCCAAGGACAGCCTGAGACAATGAATGACTGAGGGGCTCTGCATCAGTGCTCAGCTGGATTCCTGATACTTTCATTGACAGAGGCATTATCAACAAAGACATTGATTTAGAGTGAATTAAGTAAGCAATTTCCATTTTCAAGCCTCCAATTCCATTTTGGAAGCAGGAGATATTAACCAGTCTTCTTGTACGTGAAGTCTGATTGTTTTCCAGAGGTCATGGGGACTACTGGAGTGAACCTAGAGGTCAGAAATTTGAGTTTGGAGTCTCCTTTCCATTGTTAAATGGTTTGAGCAAGTCAAGGTCTAAGTGGGTGGCTGATGTGGGAGTGGCACAAAGAACCAGGAGTCAGTTGAATACACAAATCCAGGTTTTCTTCCTAACCTTGAGTGACCTTGGATAAAGTATATTCCCCTATAATAATAACTGTGATTTTATAGCACTTTAAAGGCACCCTGTTGAACATCACCTTATCTCTTTGGAGCCTCATAGCAACTCTGGGAGGTAGAGATTATGACTATTCCAATTTTACAGATAAGGAAAAACTGAAGATCATAGTGGTTAAATGCTTTTCCCATGGTCACAGGGGCAGAATTTGAACGTAGATTATCCTGACTGCAAGTCCAACATACTATCCATCTGTGAAGAGGTTGGATTCTTCCAACTCTAAGTTTTTATGGAATCTAGAATTATTTCAGTGCCAAGGCTGTAGCAAAAACAAAGCAAATTAAAATAAAACTCTGTGTAGGAATTAGGAGCCCTGGCTTCTGATCCCAGTTCTATAACTAACTTACTCTGTGGCCTTGGGAAAATCATATTATCTTTCTGTTCCTTTTTCTCATCTATAAAACAGAATTGGATAATGGGAATGGGGACCTGGATTCAAATATTGACTCTCTACTACCTGTGTACTTTGGGGCAAGTCATTTAACGTCTCTGAGCCTCAGTGTCCTCCTCTGTAAAATAAAGAGGTTGGACCAAATGGTCTCTAAGATCTCTTCCTAGAATGGCTAGGTGGTGCTTCAGTGGATAGAACATGGGTCCTGGAGTCAGAAAGACTCATCTTCCTGCATTCAAATCCAGCTTCATACAGTAACTATGTGACCATGTGTAAGTCACTTCACTCTATTTGCCCTAGTTCCTTATTTGTAAAATGAACTGGAGAAGGAAATGGCAAACCACTCCAGTATCTTTGAGGTACCTGCAGCAGCTAAGTGGAGCACTAGATAGAGTGCTGGACCTGGATGGAGTCAAGAAGACTTGAATTTAAATACCTTCTTAGACACTAGCTTTGTGACCCTGGTCAAGTCATGTATCCTCTCTGGGCCTCAATTTCAACTACTGTAAAATGGGTATTATAATAATAGCACCTGCCTTTCAGAGTTGTTGTGAAGTTCAAATGAAATAATATTTGTGAAGTATTTAGTACCTGGCACATAGTGTTTAATAAATGCTTATTTGCTTGCTTCCTGCCTTCTTTCTTTCCTGCCTTTCTTCTTTCCACCTCTAATATTTGATATGTCAATTTCTTCCCAAGACAAATATGTAGTCAAACATCATTGGGTGCATCAAAAAAGTCTAGAGCTAGAAGGGACCTTAGAACTCATAATGTTTAAGGTTCCTCCCAATTCTGACATTCTATGGAATTGACTTTAGAACAAAGGATGTTGGAATTGAAAAGAACCTTAGAACATAGAATGCCAGTGCTGAAATTGACCTTAGAATACAGAATAGCTTATTTCAGGACTAGAAGATAAATTTGGAGCACAGAAAGTTAGAATATAATGTGGCAGAGCGGCTAAGTGGCAGAGTGAATAGAGTAGGGGCCCTGGAGTCAGGAGGACCTGAGTTCAAATCTGACCTCAGACACTTAACACATACTAGCCATGTGACCTTGGGCAAGTCACTTAGCCCTAATTGCCCTCCAAAAAGCAAAAAACAAAAAACAAAAAGAAAGAAAAGAATATAATATGGCAGAACTAACAGGAACCTTCGTGTATAATATAATAACTTAGAGACCAGCCTAACTCTTTTGTCTTAAAGATGAGAAAGCTAAAGTGTACAGAGGTTGAATGCCTTATTCCAGGTCACGGAGCTAGTAAGTCACAGAGATGGTACCTGAACTTTAGTTCTTTTATTTTTATTTTGCTTTTATTGGAGGGGTAGGGCAGGGCAATTGGGGTTAAGTGACTTGCCCAAGATCATGTGGCTAGTAAGTGTTAAGTGTCTGATCCTGGATTTGAACTCGGATCCTCCTGACTCCAGGGCCAGTGCTCTATTACACTACACCACCAAGTCACCCCTGAACTTTAGTTCTGATTCCTATCCTAATGGTGTCTGCCGTTCACCATGCTTTCCTTCTTACATACTATGGTTCTGTGAATACAGGATGGTCATTAACTATTGTTCTTTCCATTCTTTTCCTTGGTTGGATACTAAACCCTGGACTCTGTTTCACTTCCCAGACAGGAAGTCAGTGAGATGCTGATGTGTTTATGTGTGTGTATGTATGAGGTGTGTTGGGGTAGAACAGGGCAAGAAGAGTCAAATGCTCGGCATTATAGTATGTTGGATATCCTGGGGCAACCAAGACAAATTTCACCGAGGGGGAAAAATGAAAGCTACCTTTGTCTTTCAAAATGAAAGACCAAAAGAACATCTAATCTGCTGCTGATACAAACTACAAATGAGACCTTCTATTTCTGACTTTGTCTCTCACTCTAGATTGCAGCAATTGTTAAGCTTAAATGCCAAAAAAAATTGTCCCTTGACCTTTAAAGAAACAACAAGAAAGATTGTGAAAATGACCAATGGTTTGCTGCAGAGAGAATGGGTGCTATTATCTCCAGTGAGAAGTCATCTGGAAGATGCTTCACTTTGCTCAGTTATTTTAAAATTAGTTTCCAAACGTTCACTATTAACAAGTATGACTCAACATCCAGAGAGGCTACTCAGAATGGCCAAGGGGTGCTATTGGAAAAAAAACAAACAAAATCTCCTTACTTTCCCTTGCTTCCTGAGTTACCGTCGTTTTTCTCAGGCTGGTTACATCTCTAGCCACTGTCAATGAATGGGGAAGGGGGTCAAAAAACAAGAGGCCGTTTGGGGGAAGCAGTAGCCAAGGCACCTGGAGGGAGGCATTTTCATATGGAGGAAGAACACTAGATTTGGAGGCAATAGACCTTGAGATTGAATCCTACCTCTGACAGTTACTACTTGGGAGGCTTTGGACAGTATACAAGGAACTGTGGTGTGAAGGACAGAGAGCTGGTTTTGGAGACATGTACGCCTAGGTTTAAGTGCTGCCTATGAGTCACACTGGTGTGTGCCCCTGGAAAAGTCATTTCACCTTTGATCACTCTAAGCTACTTTCTAAGACTGTAAGTTGTAGAGATGCTGATCTGCACTCATAGAGGGAGTTTACTTATCTGAAAGTTCCCTTTACCAATGAAATCGCAAATCTATTCCCTATGCCTCTCTTTCCCTCTCATTTGGGCATGTTTCCTCAACTATAAAATGAGAGGGGTGGAACTAAATGATCTCTAAGTTTCCTTCTGGCTCTATCATTTTAGGAAGGCCATTGTGTGCTACAGATATTCCAGGGGAGGGTGACCAATGTGGTCACCATACAAAGATCAGGTTAAGGAAAGGAAAGCTGGAGAAGAGGATACTTGGTGGTGGGTAGGCAGTGAGTGGGGGAGAAGACATGCTAGCTGTTTTCAAGTATTTGAAGGGCTGTCCTGAGGGAAAGGAAGATGATTTGTTTTGATTGGCCCTAGAAGGCAGAAGCAGGAGCAACAGGCAGTAGTTACAGAGAGACAGATTTAGACCAGAGACATTTTAACATCAGGGGAAAAAAGAACTTCCTAACAAGAAGAGCAAACACAAAGTGGAATGGGTAGCATTTGAAGGTGATGAATTTTTCCCCACTGGAGACAATATACATTTTTCATCCACCTAATTTCCTTTCTCTTGTATGGATAACTAGACTTTTCTCTCCCTTCCTACATCCCATCACTACAAAGACAGGTGGTCTCAGGAGTTGATGCTTCCATTTTTAGGAATCAGTTGAGGTTTTTTTCCCCCTTCTGATCCTTCTCTCTCTCTTCTTCTTAATGGCCAAGTCTAAATTCTGGGCCACAGGCAAAGTACATTAGTACCTAATACAGTACCTTCCAGGGTCTTGATTTATATTAAATGAATGAATGAATGAAAGTCTCAGCAAGATCTCTTTCCCAGTTGTCAATTGTACAACCTCAGCTATTTCCTGGTGTCTTGCAAATCTAATCAAAAGAGTTTTAAGCTGAAAGGGAAGATAGAGAGATAGAACAACCTGTGTATATCCACCAAACTAGATGCCATGAAAAATAGGAAGAAAAATGATTTGCCCAGAAGTTGACAGAAGACAAAATATAAGAAAGGAGATGCTAATAAAAGACATGCCTTCAGATGTCTATATACAAATCAAATACATAAAGTACAGCCACTAGACAAGATGGACTGCAGCTCCTATGCCCGGAAGACAAATTTGATATCATATCACTGAGCCTTGGTGGGATGAGCCTTAAAAGTCCAATATGGCTCTGGAATAGTATACCCTCATTGGAAAGAAATTGGAAGAGTAAAAGGGGGGCAATATCAATGGTAGTATTGTATATTTAAAAGATTTGCTCATTTGTCAAGCATGGTAGAAAGTATGGTAGAGAATATTTGGGAAAACATCAAGAGATACAGAAAGAGAAATGCTATTCTTGTCAAAGTACACTACAGACCACCTGGATAGAAGGAGGAAATGGAGGTATTCAGGAAACATCGTACACCTGTGGCTGGGACATGATTTAATAATGATGAGGGCTTTGTGAGCATCTATTATAGTGCTCTGCCAAATGTGGAGCATATAATAATTTCTTGGCATGCTTTAACAATCATTTTGTCCTTTAAAGTATAGAATTACCAAGAAAGAGACATTGTATTCTGGACCTGATTTTTACCAACAAGGAGAAATAGGTTGCTGGAGTAGAAACAATGAGAAACTTGTGAATGGGAGTATGTGTAGAAGTGACCGCTTCATATTGGAGTTTGTGATTGAGGAGAAGAAAACTGGAAATAGCTTAATGTGTACTCTAGACCTGGGGAGAAGATTTCAAAGGGCTTGAAGGCAGGATAAGTAGGATTCCATAAGCTAAAGTATTACTATGAAAGTCAACTGAGAAGGTTCAGGCAGGACACTCCCAAGAATAAAATTCTAGAGATACAGAGGGAAACAAATTCTGATAAAAAGGGAAAATGGGGATTTGTTCACCTTTTCCCTTAAAGCAGCTTTATAATCTGAGGCCCATGAATTTATTTTAAAAAGCTATAATGGAAAGAAAGGTAGTCAATGACAAAATTCATGACAAGAAAAAGGTCCATAACCCTTGATCTAAAGTAATGGATGTGGATGCACAGGGAACTAATTAAAGAGGTTTTTTTTAAATGTCCTTCAGATGGAGGCAAGGGTAGGTAATGCAAGCTGAATTCCAAAACCTGACATGGTCCTATCAGATCGACTGATATGCAGCTGGAAAGGAAAGTTAAAGAAAACAAGATGTTGTTTATTGTTGCTGTTGCTGCTGCTGCTGTTGAAACTATTTGGGGGAAATAAAGAGCATCAGAGAAGGAATAGGACCACTTCTCAAGGTGGCTAGGATAATTGCAATTGACAAGAGCATTAGGTAGAGCCACTTACTTCCTTGCTTCTGTTTTCTTTGCCAAAGAGAATGATCTATGGATGGAAAAAAGATCGAATATGAATTGTAAAAAGGGAGTTGTTATAAAAAGTTAAGTAGGAAGATAATAAGACAGCATGTAGCTCTTATGAATTCGAGTCACTTGACATGGATGGATGTTATCTGTGAGTACTGCAAGAACCAGTGGATTATGATTGCTGAGCTACTGTCAGTAATCTTTGAAAGATTTTACAAATCAGGAAACTGAGACCCAGAGAGTGAAGGTGACCTGCCCAAGGCCACATGGATAGTAGCAGAATCAGCATTTGAACTGGCTCTTTCCCTATCCTCCCCTCTCCAGTCCCAGAAGCATCCAATTAATTTTAGCTTCATTATTATGTCATATATAGCTATATGTTATCATATATTATTATATTATATATTAGTACAGATATATCAAACACCCAACCCAAAGACCACCAAATGAGGAAGGAACTAGCTTAAAATATAAATGAGAAATATTTAACAAAATAAATCTAAATATAACAGAACGCAGGTAATGTTAATATATGGTTTTCTAAGTCAGTATAATGCCTGCAGGGGATTGTTCTGAGTTTGATATCTCCCCCCCCAGCCATTTCTATTTGAGTTTCACACCAGTGATTCTAGTACAAACCCTTAATTTTTCAGAAATAAAATGGAGAGATTTAATAACTTGCTCCAAATCACACCAATTACTACTTGGATTGAAACACAGTCCTGCAAACTCTGAATCACACAGTTTTTCTGCTACACCAAGCTGTCCCTATGGGGAGGGTGGGGGAGAGGAGAGCATCATTCAATTAAGCAAGAAAGAAACAGGGGCAAGGCCCTTGAGGCAAGAGAAGGATTGGATAAGGTAATTTACACCTAAGTATATGTGGCAGGTATGATTCTATGCATCAAGCAGCTGGTTACATTCATAAAAGGAATATTATAGTAAATTAAGGTAATCTAACCTTGCAACATGAACTGGGCTACATCAGATGCCATCCTGCTCTTGGATGCTGCCTTTTTCCTCATACAGAAAATTAAAAACTAAACCCCTTGTGAGGAGAAATCTGTTCCACCTGACATTATCAAAAGCATTTATCTTGGCCAAATTAATTGAGATTGGGGGAGCTATGGAACTGAGGCAAGAACACCAGGTGGGATGATGATAAATACATTCTTTGCCCAACCTGAGTTTTTGGGAAGGACCTTTGGGCACCAAACCGCTGTCATAAAACACTGTACTAGAATCCAGGTCTTTGGATTCCTGATGTACATCTCTAGGCATTTGGACTCTGGAAGCTCTTCCCAGTCTTTCTTTTTCATTCTCTCTCTCTCTCTCTCTCTCTCTCTCTCTCTCTCTCTCTCTCTCTCTCTCTGTCTCTCTCTCTCTCT
>JAQQSW010000590.1:8762-35193 GCA_028646575.1 Pseudocheirus occidentalis
CCCAGCCCCTGTATATCTTAATTCCTAGTTGCAGGTATTGCAGAGCTTTAAATTCTAGATTCTTTCTATTCCTCCCTTGTCACCCACCCCCACTGGAAGGACATTCAATTCAATACAGGCTATGGATGTGTGATCATACAGGACATTTAGTACGTATACATTAGTCTGCATTATTAGTTATTATTTAATACTTATGTGCCTTGTCTCCCAAACTAGATTCAAAGTTCCTTGAGGGAAAAGATTGCATCTTATTATCACATACTATGCCCACAGTAAATCCTCAAAAGATGATGTATAATAACTTAATTCAGAATTTGGCTTATAATTGCTTAGATATTCTGGACTTGTGACAGAACCAACCACATAATTTTATCATTTGGAAGGACTGCAAAGACCAACTAGTGTAATTGCAACCAGAATTTGAACTTCAACAACAGCAAAAATCCCCTCTACATGTATCTGACAAGTACTTATTCAGCATTTACTTGAAAACATCCAGTACAGGGGAAGTCATCAACTCCTGAGCCCCATTCCACTTTTTAATAGCTTCAATTATTAAAAAGGTTTTCTTCAAGTGAAATCTAAATTGCCTCTTTGTAACTTCTTTATAAGAAATACCTCTAAAAACACTATGTTCATCTATTAAGTGCTTACCATGTAGTTAGCAGGAATGTAAAAAGATATTCTTGGCAAGTTTGACCTCCAGAAAAGAAATATGAAAGGATACTTCTTCCCACAACATGGCAGAGGTTGAGAGAAGAGGGTTCACAGGTATGGAACATTGTTATATATTGTCAGATCTTTTTTGATGAATTGGTCAGCTTTGCTGTTTTTTCTCTTCCTTTTAATCTCAAAAAAATCATTGTTACATGGGATGATTCTCTGGGAGGAGGTAGAAGGAAGTAGTGTAAAATTTAGGCAAAGTAAGAATCAATGATAGTAATAAAAATTTAGGACAGAACAAAAAGTTTCTCTCTGTTAATGAGGCTCCATTTTGCATTCCCCTACCCCTCCCAAAGCATGATGGATTATTACTCCCAAGAGCACTCTCATTACACTGTGTGCCCTCACACACATCTGGCCAGGAGTGAAATTTCTAAACAATTATAAAGCAACAGCTTGACATATAACAGTGACAAATGCTCAACTTAATTAGCCTTAGAACAATTAAGAAAAAGGCTCAGCAGAGGATTCTGCTACAGTGAAGTAAACATTAGTGTTTTTTGTTATTTCTCAGATGATTAAATGAACTTGAGATGTCAATTATGAGTTAATTTCCAACACTGATTGTAAAGCCTACTGAACCATTGGATTCAGGGCCATGTTACCTCTGGGGGACTATCTTATTGCTGTAATGAGACCTTAGAGGTTCTATAGTCCAAAGGGTACCTGAACAGGTTTGCCTTCAATAGCTCCAAAACTTGTTCATCTGACCTCTACTTGTAGATCTCCATTGAGGGGTAACCACATACTTCCTAAGGCAGCCTGTTTCATTTTTAGAGAGATTTAATGGTCAGACTCCATAACACCTTACACCAAACTTAAACCTACTTCTTACCTGTGTCCTATACACATTGGTCTTATTTTTGCCCTCTGGGGCCAACTAGAACATACTTATTTTCCATTCCACATAACAATGTTTCAAAATATTTGTAGACAACTAACTTATTCACCATAAGGCTTGTTTTCTCAAGGGTAAATGCCTGCATTGTTTTCAATATATCCTACTGTGATATGGTCCCTTCACCTTCCTGGTTACTTGGCTTCTTTCCTCTGGTTTTACCTGTTACACTGTCAAACTCCTCATTCTGAACACTTGATCTCAGCATAGCCTTATGACATTAGTTATTGTGGCTGCCTTGTCCCACCATTGATTCATACCAAGCTTGCAATTAACTAAAGTCACCAGATCTTTTTCAAACAGCCACACCTCTGCCATCCTGTACTTTGAAAGCTGAACTAAAGCCTAGTCAAAACTTTTTGTTCATTTGTTTCTTTCGTCCAGACTTGTGATTTCAATACTTTAGAGCACTCTACCTTGAGAAAACTCTCTCTACCAATAATAGGTATTATTAGTACCTTGAAAGGTTAGAAGTTACTTGTTCAGAAGCACAAAGTCAATATATGTCAGACTTTCAAGATCAGGTCCTTCTGATCCCCGAGGTAGCTCTCATCACATTAAACCATGCTTTGTTAAATTTAATTGTATTACAGTTGAACAATCATTTTAATCCACCACAGTCTTTCTGGATACTAACTCTGTCATCCAATGTGTTAGTTATCCCTCCTAGCTTGATGTCCTTTGCATGTGAGATAGGCTATCTCTGTCTTTATATCCAAGTCATTGATGCAAATGTTAAACATTTCAGAGTCAGGGACAGATTCCCTAGAGTAGGCAGCAGAGAGCCCTCATCAAGTTGGCATTGATCTATCAGTATTAGTGACTAATCTTTGGATCTAGTCATTCTTTCAGCCTAAAATAAGTCTAGTTGTGCTATTATCCATCCCTGTCATGTTCAAAAGGATAACACTGGGAAATGTGTCTAATGTTTTGTCAAAATTAAGGTATTTTGTGCCTATGTTATTCCCCGGAAACTTGACAGAGTGAATGGATTCTAATTCAAAGAGCTTCTATCTAGAGCTCAGGAGACCTGGATTCTAATTCTAGATTTCCTACTAATTAGCTGTACAACCTTGGGAAAGTCCCTGAATATCGCTGAGCTTTTGTTTTCTGTATATGGAACACCTGTTTACTGGGGTGATTGTGTGGAAATAGTGAGAAAACACATAAATTTAAAAATGCTTTTTTCCATTGTTGTGCTATAATAAATGACAAGCAGAATGATTTCAGAAAAACCTGGAAATACTTATATGAATGAAGGTAAAGTGAATTGAGCAGAACCAGAAGAGTAACCGCAGTATTGTGAAGAACTGTGAGTGACTTAGCTATTCCCAACAATACAATGATCCAAAACAATCCCAAAGGACTCATGGTGAAAAATGTTAACCTCCAGAGAAAGAAATGGTATTGTCTAAATACAAACTGAAGCATACTATTTTCACTTTCTTTCTTCTTTCATTCTTTTTGTCTTCTTGTACAAAATAATTAATATGGAAATATTTTACATAATTGCACATGTATAACATATATCGGATTATTTACTGCATCAGGAATAGGGGAGGGGAAGGAGGGATAGAGTTTGGAACTCAAAACTGTTTTTAAGTTTAAAATTGTTTTGATGTGTAATTGGGGAGAAAAAAACAATTTTAAATTATTTATTCCTCTCTTAGGATATAAGCTTCTTGAGGCTAGAAGTCACATAATTGTATTTATTTGTATCTTCCATAGAACCTAGAATGTTGTTATATATAAGATAGATATTCAATATCTGGTCAAATGAGAAATATAAGGCATGAATGACCCCCAATTTGCAGTCATCTTGTATTCCTGAGTAGCATTTTATAAAAATAAGAATGAAAATAACTTTGCCCTTTGGGAAACCTCTTAGTGTAGCATCCATGGAAAACTAATGATACACAAAAGCTCGAGCAGGAATAGGTCAAGTTCTGATCGATCTAGAGTCAAAGAATCTGGACCCTTTGAAAATCAGGGAGCATTGGGATCCTGGTGGATCAATGAGGTAAATATCTAGTTTTAAAATGGAAGCTGGGTTACAGGCAAGTTTTTGAAGCTAAACCAAACTGGAGTTCCATAAATCCAAGCAAGGCTAGAGGAAGTCAACAAATAAAGGGTTTTGGGGGTGGAAACTGGACATAGACAACCCAGGCTGCTTCTTACAATATTGATACTGATCCCACTTAGCAGAGAAGTCTAGATCCTTCCCTCAGAGACCACACTGATCATTTACAACCCCAATCCAAGTTCTCAAACTCTGCTCCATCTCTTCTACAACCTCACCCGTGAAATATAGGCAAGAAAACATAAAGAGATGTTCAAAACCCAAAGGTTACATAAAAAGGGAAGAGTTTGGCAGTAGTTTACCATAAAGACAAGGGAAAAGTTAAAATTGGGCCAATAGAATATAAGCTCTGTGAGAGCAGACTGTTACAGTTTTATCTTTAATTTCCTAGCCTAAAAGAGTGCCCAATACTTAACACAGTACCCGAAATACAGTTAGCAATTAATAAATGCTTACTGATTGATGCATAGTAGGTACTCAATATATGTTTATTTAATTGAATTGAGAATGATTGATTGGGAACTGGAGACCCTTGGAAATTAGAAGGCAGGTTGTAAATACCACAAAGTGAACTCATACTTAGCAAACCAGTTGAGAGAGATACTAGATTAGTAAAACTTTAATAAATGCTTGAGAGATAGCTTGGATACCTGGCACTGTGGATAGAGCACCAACCCTGGAGTCAGGAGGACCTGAATTCAAATCTAACCTCAGACACTTAACTAGCTATGTGACCCTGGACAAGTCACTTAGTCACTTAACCCAAATTGCCTCAAAAAACCCCCAAAGTAAATAAAAATAAATGCTTTTTGGTTAATTAGCTTAGTTACAATGGTCATTGGCATTTTGGGGAGCTCATGTTGAGAGTGATATCATATTAAAAGTAATTAATTAGTGATAGCATTCAAATAATATCCATGTACAGTATTGTTAGAGTATTTGCAACCAATGAAAATTTGGGGAAATAGAAAAAGTTTACTGGTATGGAAGGAATAAAGACTTTATTAGTTGGATAGTCCCCTAGAAGAAAGTTAATAAATATGTATGGTAAATACTATGCTTGGGAAAGCCCCTGGAATTTTCTTAGGGACAGAGATAGATAGAGATGATAGATAGATAGATAGATAGATGAATCTGCTTTAAATCATTCTGGCCTTCAGGAGGACCAAGAAAGAGGGAAACAAATAATAATACTAATAACAATAAGGGTGACACTCATTTTATGGTGTTTTAAGGTTTGTAAAACATATTAATGAATCACAATCCTTTTCTGAGTGCAGCAGTTCAAACATTATTATTCCCTATTTATGTATGAGCAAACTGGTTCAGCAAACTGAAGTGACTTCCCAGGACACAGTAAGTTAGAGAAAAGCGAGGGAAAAAATGAAAATAAATGCTTATATTCAGTTCTTTCTCAAATTCTGCATTTTCCTACTAACATCAAGGTTTTCAAAGCATTTCCTCTGCACTTGACTTACAGGTCCAAACATGTCAACCCCCCATGACCACTCAGTAAACTCCAATGATTCAATGTCACTTGCAGGATCAAGTACAAAATCATTTGTTTGCCATTCAAAGCCTTTCATAACCTAGCCATACTATAACCCCTGCATTGACTTTACAGTATCCTTATGCCTTATTCCCACAAGTCCTCCTTCATCCAGTGACACTGACCTCCTTGCCGTTGCACACAAAACTCCCCAATTCTGTAGCAGCAATAACACTGGCATACCTAGGGTGGCCGCTAGCACAGGTTCTTAGATTTGCCTAACTAGGAAAGATAGCGGTTTAAAGGGTCAACAATCTTTTTAAATTACATTCACTCGTTCAGGGGAAAAGTCAGCATCCAGAACTTCAGAGAGAATCTGAAGAAAGAAAATAGAGAACATACAAGCTGAGAAACAAAGACAAATAAACAGGGCTTCTTAATGTCTAAAAAATTAGCACAGATCAACAGACAGATCCAACTGTCTGATCAAAGCAATACATACATAGTTGCCAGAGAGAGGAGCAGCAACATCTGGGTTTTTCAAAGTTGGGGGCTCCTTAACAGCTACCCAGAGTCTCATCTGGTCAAATCACAAGAACACTCTTCCAATAAATGAGTCCCAAAGCAAAATGCTAAATTCAGAGTAAATATATATATATATATATATACCCTTTTTTAGAGGCAGAAGGTCTCACAACCCTCTTGACTCAGTACCTAATTAGAAATTAATATAACTAACAAAATATGTGAAAGTCTTCCTATAAGCAATCCTCCACCAAGCAAGCTTCCCTTAATGAGCTCCACGTGAGGCCTATAAGTGGGCAGGGAAGATCTCATATCCCATTAATATTACAACCTTGTCTCCAAGCACTTTCTCTGGATGTCCCCCATGCATGATATACTCCCACTCTTCATCTCTGCCTTCTGACTTCCCTGGATTCTCTTTAGGATTCCATTAAAATCCCACCTTCCCACAGGAAGCTCTTCCCAACACCTCTTAATTTCCTTGCCTTCCCATTCTTGTTTGTGCATCTTTGTTTTCCTCCATTAGATTATGAGCTCACTGAGGGCAATGATTCTCTTTTGCATCCCAGTGCTTAGCACAGTATCTGTCACATGCTGATCAGCTGACTGATTCTCCCTTTAGTAATGATTTACTAGTCATTTCTAGCTGTTTACCTCATAGAATCCCTGACCCTAATATACCTTGCACTTAGCCATCAAAAAAAACTCTTAACCTGCTCCATCAATTATCCCAGAATTCTCAGTATTTAAATTCATGACAGAACAACATGTATGTGTTCATACATACATAATACAATGCTATATACTGTGGGAGACGGAGAAATATAAAGCATGACTCTTGCTTTCATGGAGCAAATGATGTTATAAAGGAGACAAGACAAACACATACAAAAGATTAAGGTGAAAAGAAAGAAGTTATTTCAAAGTTGGGGGTTCCTTAACAGCTACCCAGAGTCTCATCAATGACTGATGAATTGAATGCTGTAGCAAGTGTTAAGGTGGTCTAGTGAAGAGAAGCAAAGAAATACTAAAATGTGCTCAAGAAGATATAATTTATATAAAAGAATTTTCCAAAGCATCTTGGCTGCATAGAATGAATGTACATCTTCTAGACTTAACCCAGGGTCTATGGACCCTTAACAATAAATGCATAGATTTCAGGGGGTCCATGAACATCGATGGTATAAAAACACGTCTTCATTTTCACTAGCCTCTAACTTAAATTTATCATTTCCTAAAAATACTTTAAAATATTCTGAGAAAGGATCCATAGGCTTTACCAGACTATCAAAACCACATATGATACAGAAAAGATTAAGAACCTCTGCTCTAGCCTGATTTTATTTGAGAGATCATTTAAACTGACCTTGACATTTTGTAGAGGAAAACACTAATGCTCAGATAGGTTATTAAAGTCACACACGTAATTGGTTATAGAGCTACAACCAGAACTCAGATGTCTCTACTATTGGCTTAATGTATATACTTTTAGGCAGAGTAACTGTGTACATGTCAATTAAATTCTCTTACCTTCAGTTTCCCCACTTGTAAAATCAGAGCAATAATATAGTGCTTCTTGTAAGGAAGGTGTTTTATAAACTTTAAAGCCCTATAGAAATATAAGCTATTAGTATTATTTTAGTTTTATTGTATGTGTCATGAAATATTACTATCTCACAACTGAAAACAAATTTCATCTAGATGCAGCGGAGAAGTACATGAGGAGTATTGACAGAGAGCATGTAAACTAGATATGATCCCTGCTGTGGGGATGGCTTAAATTCAACTGTTCTGAGACGTGTCAGGAGTAAAGCGAATCCAATGTCTACACAGTCTGGTACTAATATTGCAAGCTCCTGGTAGTAGAGGGCTACCAGGTTGCATCATCACATAACGATAGGTCCAGGTTGGAAAAACAGAGCAGGTTAAACCATTCGTGCTGATCAGCATTTTGCTCAATCCCACAAGCAACCATTCTATTTCCAGCCTGTGAGAGCTGGGAAGACCCATTCTCAAAAAACAAAGAAACAGACAAACAAATATAAGCATTACAAGTAATGAATTACAAAGGCTAATCAGGGTAAAGATGCCATCCAAGAAATGAAAGAGTGAAAAAATGGGTTTCTTCATGATAATGAGGGACAACCTTTGAACAGACTGGGTTGCACACTGGTATTCTCTCAATAGCAAAAGAAAGTGAACCAGAACAATGAAACCACATATCCATTGTAGTAATGATGTATCTGACTATTACTATTGCTGGAACATGCTCTTGAGAAGAGGAAAGAGACCGGAAAAAAAGGAAAACTTCCAAAAAGTGAGTTCAGAAAAGTTTAATATGACTTTTGGTACTGAGTTTTAATAAACTCCATTTCTTAATTTTACTCAGAAATACACCATAATTGGATTTTAGGATGGATGCCAATGACAAGGATATTGCAAGTAGGCTTTTTAAAGTAAAGTGTCAAATCAGGAATGCCATTACATAAAAGAGCTACACGCTGAGATAAAGGGAAAAGCAATATCCCTCCTCAGTGAATAAGTGAAGTGTGTATGTGGGACCATAAAAACTATTGAAGGCCCCTGTAATTGGGAAATTGGCTCTTATGCACAGCCCATCAGACACTCAATTGGTTGTACTTAATGGAAGATGCTGATGGAAAGTTGCAAAGGTGTCATTGGGGTGACATTCTATTTAAAATTGTTCCCCAAATCCAGACAGTTCAGGGATTCCAGAGGGAAGCATAGCCAGTTGCTAAAGGCAGTAGAAACTGACACGACCTACTGAACTTGGATCTTAATAAATCAGGAGACAGTACTGCTGGATCTAATTAACTTCAGTAATGGGATTTGGTGGAGTGGGTGAGAAATATCTAGACTGTACTCATTTGAATTCCATGTTGGTTGGGCATGGCTAACTTTGCCACGGTGTCTTGATTAGTCCCCCAATCTTAGAAAGAGAGAATATTGAGAAAAATCAAGCAGCTTTGTGGTGGTACTTCGATTAGGTAGAAAATGTAGGGGTGTGTGTGTGTGTGTGTGTGTGTGTGTGTGTGTGTTTTCCCAAATAATAGTAAGGAAAAGAGAAGATGTAAAACCTTAATTAGAACAGGGAAATCAGGGTTTTGCCCTGCGGCACTAATAGCATTTCAACAGTATTAAAACAAAGAGAGGTTAGTATCTATTTGACAATAATTATTTAGTAATAAGACAGGTAGGTGGCTCAGGGGACAGAGGGCAGGGCCTAAAGTCAAGTTACTTCAGACACGAACCATATGACCTGAACTTAACTCTGTTTCCCTCAGTTTCCTCATTTGCAAAATGAGCTAGAGAAGGAAATAGCAAACTACTGCAGTGGTATTTCACTTTGAAAGTATAAATTTACTAGCTATTATTGTCATTTTTGTTGTTCAAGATAAATGTCCCCAGTCCCTTTAACCAATTCTTATATGACATCACTGAGGCCCTCTTTTCTCCTGCCTGATTCCTTTTGACATTGTCCTGCTTGTCAATTTTCCTCTTAAAATACGGCATGCGGATTAAGATTTCAAAACTGCATAAATTAAATGTATGTATATACATACATGTATCTGTTATATACAGTGCTCCTTAGGGAGGAAGAGAGGGGAGGGGAGAATGAGGAGGTGGTGTGTACTTCTGCCCCATTTTTTCTTTAATTTAGAAAACTCTCCATGAGGAACCTTCTTCTACCAATCATGGTTAAATAACTGCTCTTCAATTTCCTGTTTGCAAGGGCTGCCGAGCCTTCTGAGAACTGAATTACCTTACCCAGGGTCATACAATCACTGTGTATCTGAAGCAGGACTTGAATGCAAGTGTTGCAGACTGAAGTTGACTTACTGTTCAAATGTGCTAGTAAATATTTAACAACCAGGTTCTCTGGGGGGAGGGGAAAACTTATGTTTTTGTTTCATCTTCATTATTTCTATGATGATCTTTAAATATCCAGAATAAAAGACTTCCAGCAATTCTGACATTCCCTGAAGCTGTCTGCTTCTCATTTCATCATGCATGCTGTTGTACCATTTAAATGTCTCTAGAATTAAAACATGCTGGCATCTGCTATCAAAAGGATCCCATTCTGCTTTTCCAGCATGTCTATAGTCCCACACTTAGAATATCTAGCAGGAAATGTGATGTCCATTTAATGATAAAAACTACAATTGGAAAACAGGTGGTGAAACTATTTCTGTGTATGGTGTCTCAGTATCATCTTTTCATTTTAACTAGGTACTATTTGATGATGAAAGAAATATTTCAAAAGGACAGTCTAATGATGTTGAACAGAATGGAACTATTTGAGTAGAAATCCAAGAATCATTTTTATTTAAAAACAAAACACTTCATTAATATATATTTTTAAACCCTAGCCATAGATTGGAAGGGTTCTATTTTCTTTTTTTTCTGTTTTGGCTTTTATTGGGGAATTTTCAAAATTGTATCATCACAAAAAATTGTTATGTATTTTTAAAGTACAATTTTGTTTCTAAAAGTAATAAATATATATAATATACAAATATATATATACGTGTGTGTGTGTGTGTGTGTGTATATATATATGTAAAACTTTAAGGATTACTTGCCTCCTCTTCACCCTTCATTGTTGCTAACTACAGATCCAGACAGTCTTCAGATAATAATTCTAAGTAACAGGAGGCAGAATCCTTTGTTCAAAGACCACCTTTAGAAATTCCTCTTTCCCTTACATGAACTGATGCTGAGTGAAGTGAGCAGAACCAGGAAAACATTATACACAATAAAAGTAACATTGTGATGATCAACTTTGATAGACTTGGCTCTTTGCAGCAATACAATGATCTAAGACAATTCTAAAAGACTCATATGGAAAATACTATCCACATCCAAAGAGAACTGTGGAGTCTGAATGCAGATTAAAGCATACTATTTTTGCTTTTTTTGTTGTTTTTTTCTTTCTTGTGCTTTTTCTCTTTCATTCTGGTTGTTCTTTCACAACATGAGTAGCACTGAAATATGTTTAATATGATTGTGCATATATAGCCTATATCAAATTGCTTGCCATCTGGGGGAGGGAGAAAAAAATATGGAACTCAAAATCTTATAAAAGTGAATGCTAAAAACTAAAAAGAATTATTTAATTTTTAAAAAGAGAGATCCTTATTTCTCCTTGTTAATAAAAAAATAATACTTAGATTAGGTCTGGTTCAAGAAAGGACCTTTATTTTCTGGTACCCCTGTATAAGATTCGTTCCAAATATCTATGGATTAAAATAAATAGTGGCATTGTAGGAACTGATGGGTTTTTTTATTTAAATGTTTGATTTAGTCATTTTATTTTTTTTCCTTGCTTGTGCCTTGTCTTCCCCTTTTGAGAATTTGAGAGGGCTGATTATTGAGAGATTTTTTACTTAAATTTTCTTTTTCCTATACATGATCTTACCTTAGTATTGGCTTTAGTTGGTTCTCTTTTGTCTTTCACACCTTAGAAGATTAGCTTTTTTCCAAACTATATCTTGGTTTCTACATTTTTCCAAACATTTTATCTTCTTTTACTCTTACTATAAACCACGTATTTACTGTAACACATGAACTTTTACCAAATACAAATTTTCCAGATACTCAGGGTCAGTGGGAGAAGCAGCCTTACTAAGGGGACAACTTTTCAAAGTTTTTCAACTTGTTTTCAGCCCTCCTGAAGGGATAAGATGCATTGTGACAGTAGATTAGAAACCAAATAAAGTGGTTGTGGTTGCTGCAGAGTTCTACCTGTACCTACTCTAGCAGAAGGACTCTTCCTTCATTCCTCTGGCTTAGTCATCCTGGAAGCTTAAAACTTTGTTTTATTTTAATTTTAAAGTTTTAAGTTCCAAATTCTATCCCTCCTTCCATTATCCCTCCCTGAAATGGCAATTAATCAGATATAGGTTATTAAAGTGTGACTATGTAAGACATTTCCATATAAGTCATTTTGTATAAAACTCAAAAGAAAAAAATGAAAAGAAGTGAAAAATAGCATGCTTCAGTCTGTATTCAAACAATAGCACTTCTTTCTCTGGAGGCAGATAGTATGTTTCATCATTAGTCCTTTGAGATTGTCTTGGATCATTGTATTGGTAAGAACAGCTAAGTCATTCATAGTTTTTCATTGAATATTGTTGTTACTGTGTACAACGTTCTCTTGGTTCTGTTCACTTCACTGCATCAGTTCGTGCAAATTCCAATTGTCATTTCTTATAGCACAATAATATTCCATTACAATCATATACCACAGCTTGTTAGTCATTCCCTAACTGATGGGCATCCCCTCAATTTCCAGCTTTTAGCCACCACAAAAAGAGCTGCTATAAAAATTTTTTGTACAAATAGGTCCTTTCCTGTCTTTTTTGGATGTCTTCAGGATATAGACCTAGCAGTGGCATTGCTTGATCAAAGGGTATACACAGTTTTATAGCTTTGGGGGCATAGTTCCAAATTTCTCTCAAGAATAATTGGATCAGGAGATTCTGCTTCAGGGAGCTAAGATGGCAGAGTAAGAAGTAAATTGCTCTCACCCTCTCTTATGGACCTCTGAAAGCCTAGAAAATATCACCTAAGGAAAAATCCGTGGAACAGCTGAAGCAGCAAAAAGATGGGGTGCAGCAGTCTTGTAACCCAAGAAGCTTAGAGAATTAATGGGAAAGATTTTTCTACTTCTAGGGGAGAGGGAGCAGAACAGGACAGGAGGAGTTTCAGCAAGCTAGCAGCAAGCCCTACCTCAGCAAACTAAAGGGGTAGGAGCTTAGGGGGAGGGGATGAGTGTTAATCCTCAGCCCCAGGGTGGTGGAGCAAGCAAGCACCAACACCAGGATCCCCAAGTGTCTCAACACAGGTAGGGGAACTAGTAGACACCAGCTCAGAAAATCATCACGTGGATTGGTGCACTCCAGCAGTCAAATCTCCAGGTGCTTCAGCACAATTCCAGGAAGCACAACTCCAGGAGGCACAGGCTAGAAGACATTCTCCAACAACCAAACATTCTTGTGCTTTAAAGAAGCCCTGATGAGCAGGCATCCCCCAGGGGCCAGACTCCCTACCCCCACCCTAAGAGCTCTAGTGTTGCTGACCCCAGCTCATGAATATAATGGAATACTATTGTGCTATAAGAAAGGATAAGCAGGTAGACTTCAGAAAATCCTGAAAAGACTTATATGAACTAATGCTGAGTAAAATGAGTAGAGCCAGGAGAACACTGCACATAGTAACAGTCACAGTATGTGATTACTGACTTTGATAGACTTAGCTCTTCTCAGCAATGCTAAGACACCTCCAAAAGACTCACTATGGAAAATGTTATCCACATCCAGAGAAAAAACTTTGGAATCAGAATGCAGATGGAAGTACACTATTTGCTCTACTTTTCTTTTGTTGTTTTGTTTTGTTTTGTTTCTTCTTTCTAGGGGTTCCTCCCGTTAGTTCTAATTCTTCTTTGCATCATGACTAATGTGAAACTATATTAAATATAAATGTATAAGTAGAGCCTATATCAGATTGCACAGCATCTTGGGGAAGGGGGAAAAGAGGAAGGGAAGATTTCTTTGTCTGAAAACTGCCTGTTCATATCCTTTGACCATTTATTGATTGGAGAATGACTTGTACTTTTACAAATTTGACTCAGCTCTCTATATATTTGAGAAATGAGGATTTTGTCAGAGAGACTTGTTGAAAAAATTCCCCCAATTTTCTGTTTTCCTTATACCTTTGGTTACATTGGTTTTGTCTGTGTAAAAAAAAATCTTTTTAATCTTATATAATCAAAATTATCTATTTTACATTTTATGTATATCTATATCTTCTTTGGTCCTAAATTCTTCCCTTAACCATAAACTGTTCCACACACTCTTAATTTGCTTACAGTATTACCTTTTATATACCCATTTTGACATTATCTTGGTATATGATGTGAAAAGTTGGTCTATACATAGTTTCTGCCATTCTGTTTTCAAGTTTTCACAGAAGTTTTCATTGAATAATGTTTTTGTTCCCAAAGCTTGGGTCTTGGGTCTTTGTGATATACTATATTACAAAAGTCATTTACTATAATGTAATTTGTACCTAATCTATTCTACTGATCCACCACTCTATTTCTTAGCCAGGACCAGATTGTTTTGATAATTATCGCTTTATAATACAGCTTGAGACCTAGTACACTATACCACCTTTATTCGCATTTTTTTCATTGAGTTCCCTTGATATCCTTGAGTTTTTGTCCTTCTAGATGAATTTTAGTGTTATTTTTTTCTAGCTCTATAAAATACTTTTTGATAGACTGATTTAGTTATAATTATCATTTTTATTGTATTGGCTCAGTCTATCTATGAGCAATTAATATTTTTCCAATTGTTTAAATCTGACTTTGTGTGGAAAGTGTTTTATAATTATATTCATATAGTTCCTGGATTTGTCTTGGCAAGTAGACTCCTAAATACTTTATGTTGTCTACAGTTATTTTAAATGAAAATTCTATTTCTACATCTGACTCCTGAGCTTTGTTGTTAATATGTTGAAATGCTGATGATTTGTGTGGGTTTATTTTATATCCTGAAACTTTGCTTAAGTTGCTTCAGGTATTTTTTTAGTTTATTTTCTAGGATTTTCTAAGCATAACAATATCATCTTGCAAAGATAGCTTTGTTTTTTTCATTACCTATTCTAATTCCTTTAATTTTGTTTTCTTGTCTTTCTGCTAATAGTTAACATTTCTAGTACAATATTAAATAATAAAGGTGATAATGGGCATCCTTACTTCACCCTTGTTTGTATTGACAAGGCTTCTAGTTTATCTCATTACAGATAATGCTTGCTGATGGTTTTAGATACATATTGCTCATCATTTTAAGGTAAGCTCCATTTAATCTTAAACTTTCTAGTGTTTTTAACAGGAATGGGTGCTGTATTTTGTCAAAAGTTTTTTTCTGCACCTATTGAGATAATCATATGATTTCTCTTAGTTTTGTTATTGATATGGTCAATTATGCTGATAGCTTTCCTAATATTGAAGCAGCTCTGCATCCCTGGTATAAATCTCACTTGGTAAGTGTATGATCCTTGTTATATATTGCTGTCTTTGCTAGTATTTTATTTAAAAATTTTGCATCAATATTCATTAGGGAAATTGGTCTACAATTTTCTTTCTCTGTTTTGGCTCTTCCTGATTTAGGTATCAGCACTATATTTGTATCATAAAAAGAATTTGGTAGGACTCCACCTATTTTCCCAAATAGTTTATATAGTATTGAAATTAACTGCTCTTTAAATATTTGGTAGAATCAATTTGTGAATCCATTTGTTCCTGGGGAGTTTTTTCTTAGGAAATTTGTCAATGGCTTGTTCAACTTTTTTTGGTCTAAGATTGGGTTATTTAAGTATTTTATTTTTTTCCTCTGTTAATCTGGGTAACATATGTTTTGAAGATATCCATTCATTTAATTTAGAATGTCAAATTTGCATATTATTGGGCAAGTTAGCTCCTAAAAATCATCTTAATTTCCTCTTCATTGGTGATAAATTCACCCCTTTCATTTTTTATACTGTAACCTTGGTTTTCTTCTTTCTTTTCTTTTTAAATCAAATTAACCAATAGTTTATTATTTTATTGGTTTTTTCCATAAAATTATTTTCTATTTTCATTTATTAGTTCAATGGTTTTCTTACTTTCAATTTTATTAATCTTTTTCTAGCTTTTCAAGATTTCCAATTTGGTATCTAATTGAGGATGTTTAATTTGTTCTTTTTTAGTTGTGTGACCCATTCAGTGATATGCTTTTCTTTTATTTAACTGATGCAAGGTCTGATTTCTCAGATCTTGGAGATATAAATTTTCCCCTAAGTACTGCTTTGGCTGCATCCTATACATTTTGGTAAATTGTCTCATTGTTGTCATTTTCTTCAATGAAATTATCAGTTGTTTCTGTGATCTTTTCCTTGGCCCACTTATTTTTTAGGATTAGATTATTTAATTTCCAATTAATTTTTAATCTCTCTTTCAATTGTCCATTATTGAATGTAATTTTTATTGTTTTATGATCTGAAAATATGTTGCTAAGGGTTTTCATTTTGGGATCTCTTACAGGCAGTGATAAATGGATTCTTTTAATTTCCATTTTGTCATATATGTGTGTATGTGTGTTGGCGTGTGTGTATGTGTATACATGTATACATAGAATGTATATATATACATGCATGCATACATACGTGGATACATACATGGATACATAGATACATAGATAGATGGTGTAATGGCAAGCAAACAAGTGCTTAGCATCTTGTTTCAGTTAGGCCTTGCCTCTGATTATATCAGGTCTTTGTTGAAAAACAGAACTAGTGAAACCCATAGAAGGAGAGACTTGCTAAATATAGGAACAGGAAAGATATAAGAGGTGGGTAGAACAGAAAGGAATAGTTGATACAAAAGGAGGATCACAAGCTGGGAAAGAGCAGAAGTGGTAGGAAGCGTGACTGTGGCTCTGGCATTTTGTCTCTCTGTGTTGATGTTACTTTGTCAGATCTGTCTGCTGATAGAGGATGTTGCTGTTGTTACAGAAGCCCTGGGACCTGACTGCTGGTTCAAAAGCCCTGAAAGAGGATTTTTGTGTTGTCTGTTTACAGAAGACCTGGAAGAATGTTTTACTGATGTTTTCAGAGGTCCTTGGACTTTACTGATGATTTATGTTGATTTCTCAGACCTTGTTCATGGGTCTGTATTGATTTCATAGGCAGAAAGTGAATTGATGATGGTGCCAGCAATGTGTATGAATGTTGTTTTGGCTCTGTTAAGCTTTGCCTTCCCAGAAAGAGAAACTGTGAAGGACGTGAGGTGGACTGGACATGGTGAACCTCAATATGGAATGGGAATTGGATGAGGAACTGGACAAGGAGTTGAATGAGGAGTTGGACAAGGAGCTAGATGAGGGACTGAGAGCTGCCTACCTGTGAATCTAGGTGACAGTTGGGTAGATCCAGGGAGCTGGACCCATGGAAGGAGAATCATGGAACTTGGGAGCCAGCCTTGAGTCAAGATGAAAAGATCTCTCCTTGGGTATTTAGTGCTGATTGACAAGATCATTATTTACTCTAATCTAGGGGTGGTAGAACTTTGTACTTTGTACATTGTGCCCCTTAAGGATGATTGAGTTAAGCATGATTAGAAACTAATCTCCTACTGTGACCAGCAGTTGCATGGCCTAGCAACCAGCTGATTAAAGAGAGACTGGGATATATTCGATAGTCTGTTTATTACAGAACCATTTCATACAGAGCCGAAGATACAAGGAATTTACAAGGCTTATATTCCTATAGCAGAAATTCTTATGTAACCAGAATGTAAGGACCCTCCTTTGGTCTCGACCAGTCCCTACCCCAGCCTAAGGCTAATTATTCATTAAGACTTCATCCTAGGACCATGTCCAGAGTCACAAACAAATAGGGAGTCACAAACAAGACTTGCTAAATAACTACTGGGAATTTTCCTCAGTTATTCATAGGACCAATGCAGGCATCAACAAACAAGATTACACTCCTTCTGCATATCTGCCTAGTGACCTCATAGAAGAGGGGAGCATTTCCTTAATGGGGCTGGGGGACCCCTGAAAGTCTAGTCTACTACAATCTCCAATCAAGAAGAAAGAAGATTATTTGACTGAGAGATTAAGACAATGTGATCTAGGTGGAGAACTTTGACCTTTGTACTTTGTGTTCCTTAAGGAAGCCTGCTCCTTAAGAATGATTGAGTTAAGGACTGACCAAATGATATCTTTTGTTTAAAACTATGTGGCCATGGGGGTAGCTTGGTGGCAGTGAATAGAGCACCTGCCTTGGAGTCAGGAGAACTGAGTTCAAATCTGACCTCAGACACTTACACACAAGAAAAAACTAGCCACGTGACCTTGGGCAAGTCACTTAATCCCAATTGCCCTACCTTCCTCCCTCCAAAAAAGCAAAAAACAAAACAAACAAACAAAAAAACTACATGGCCACTTTAAGTGAAAACTATGTGGTCACTTTAGTGATGAGTTGTAATACTATACCATTGTCAATGCTGTACTTTGGATTCTGTGAATGTTTTGCTTTAGTTTACTACTGAATAAATAGAGTTCACTATACTATGATATCAGAACCTTAGAGCTATTCACAGCAGCAGTCCTCTGGAAAGCTGCATGTGCTTGGCTTTGCAGATAGACAGATAGATAACATAGATGTGTGTATGTATATATGTGCATAATTAAGCATATATACATATATACATATATATTTATATATACATGTTTTATACATACATTTTATATATACACATATACATTTTATATATACATATCATATATTATATATACTTATTTATATCTACAAATACATGTATGCATGTGTATATACACATAAACATACACACATACACGTACACATACACATACACATACATTTACATATATACATATACATATACAGATTTTAAGGTCATCTAATAATTCTCACATTATCTCTTCTGGATCTATTTGCTAGGTCATGATCTTTCCAATGAGAAATGTATTTATTAACGCAGGAAAATAACTCTAAAAAACAGAATTGGCCAAATGGAAAAGAAAGTACAAAAGCTCACTGAAGAAAATAATTTCTTAAAAATTAGAATTGAACAAGTTGAAGCTAATGACTCTATGAGACATTAAGATAAAACAAATTCAAAAATGTAAAAAAAATAGAAGGAAATATGGAATTTCTCATTGGAAAAACAATGACCTGTTGAATCTCTTTTTTGACAATTTCTTAAGTCTAGCAATCAACAAAGCAACAAATTCATCCCTGATTTGTAACACAAAAGATATAATTAATCACTCTGAAAATTTAACAAACAACAGCCAGTTAGAATTAGTTCCGGGCATCCCCTCTGTTTACTTCCCACTATACCTAGATGTCTCATTAGGTCATAGTATCATCCTTATCACAGCATAATGGTGATTCTACATTCTCATAGCTTATGCTAGAGAAGTTCACACCAACCTAGAAAGGTTTTTATCATGAACCTGATGATGGACCATGTGTCCACCACCTGAGCTTGCTGAACATGGAGAAGATAATCAATAGAAAGTGGTCTAGCAGCTGACACATATTTTGGATACAACATTAGTGAAGACTTTTTACTGAGATAGAGGGAAAAATAAGATCTGCCTCAGTTGAGAGAGTATCTATAGAGGTGGAAGCCATGAGTTTTCTTGTTAAATGTTAAGTATACATTTGCCATAGAGTTAATTGTTAAATTCATTAACAACGTAAGTCATATTTTGCTACCAAGGAAAATCAACCACATAACTTAGTAACTAGAGCCCTCAATTATCTCCCTTTTCTTCCTAAAGATAATGTAATAAAAATCTCTGTGGAATCCTGTTGCATTTTCTCATGTGAAGGAAGAGTCTAATCCAGACATAAACTCTCAGATTAGTTTACAGTTACTGGGAGAGTATCTGGAATTTCTACCTGTCCTTGAAGTACGCATTGCCATTCACAGTATTAATGATAGAATACCTCAATTACCATTACCACTGCATACCTCATTATAAAAGTATCTTGGGAGCCAAGATAGTAGAGGCAGTAAAAGCAAAAATAGAAATAATTAAAAGAGATAAGCAGAGGAACTACATTTTGCTTAAAAGTACCATACACAATGCAGTAATATCAATACTAAACATATATGTACCAAATGGTAGAGCATCTACATTCTTAAAGGGAAAGTTAAACAAGTTATAGGAGGAAATTGGCAGTAAAATTAATCTAGTTGAAGACCTCAGTTTTCCCTTCTCAGAACTAGATACATAAAGAAAAAAATTAAGAAAGAAGTTAAGGAAATGAATAGAAATTTTGACTATATACCTCTGGGGGAAAAAAACTAAGTGGGCATAGAAAGGAATATACCTTTTTCTCAGTTGTACAGGTCAACTGCACAAAAATTTACTGTATAAAGGCAAAAAATCTCACAAATAAATGCAGAAAGAAGGAAATATTGAAAGCATTTTTTCAAATTATAGTGAAATACATCTATACATATTCAATACAGGATCTTGTAAGCCTAAATTAAAAATTAATTGGAAATTAAATAATTTACTCATCAAGAATGAGTGGGTCAAACAAAGAAGAAATCATAGAAACAATCAATTCCAAAATCCAAAAATAATGGCATTAATGAAACAACATAACAAAATTTGTGGGATACAGCAAAAGCAAGACTTAAGGGAAATTGTATATCTCTAAATGCAGATCTCAATTATAAAAAGAGAGAGAAGAGTAGAAAAATGAATTGTGCATGCAATTTCTTTAAAAATTAGCACAATAAGGGAGCTAGGTAGCACAGTGCCTAGAGTGCTAAGCCTGGAGTCAAGAACATTTATCTTGATGAGTCCAAATACTTAACCCTGTTTGCTTCAGTTGCTCATTTGTAAAATGAGCTAGAGAAGGAAATGGCAAACCACTCCAGTATCTTTGCAAAGAAAACCCCAAATGACATCATGAAGAGTCAGACATGACTGAATAATGACTGAATAACAACAGCAAGAAGAAAAAGAACAAATTTTTTTTTTGGAGGGCAGTTGGGGTTAAGTAACTTGCCCAAGATCACACGGCTAGTTTTTGTGTTAAGTGTCTGAGGCCAGATTTGAACTCAGGTCCTCCTGACTCCAGTGCCAGTGCTCTATTCACTGCACCACCTAGCCATCCCAGAACAAATTTTTTTAAAATGTAAATACCAAAATAGAAACCCTGAAAATCAAAGGAAAGAATAAAATTAAAAATAAAAAAACGGAAGTTATGAATAAAACTATGAAAAAACAATATATTTTTAAATGGTCAATTTGATTTAAAAAAAAAAGTTGGAAACTACATTGCCAGTATCAAAAATGAAAAGGGTGGAGCGGCTTGGTGGCTCAGTGAATAGAGCACCAGCCCTGGAGTCAGGAGGACCTGAGTTCAAATCTGTCCTCAGACAGTGACCTTGGGCAAGTCACTTAACCCCAATTGCCCTCCAAAAAGAAAATAAAAATGAAAAAGGTGAGTGTAATGAAGATGAAATTAAAGCAATTATTAGGAGTTATTTTGCCCAGTTATGTGTCCACAGAACTGACAATCTAAATGAAATAGATGAATATTTACAAAAATAAAAAAATTGCCCAGGTTGACAGATGAGGAAATAGAATACTTATATATTCTTAGAAAAACAAATGAACAAGTCACAGATAAGCCTCATAAGAAAAAAATTCCCAGAATAAGAAATATCTACAAGTAAATTCTACCAGACTTTTAAGGAAAAATAAATCTCAACACCATATAAACTCTTGGGGAAAAAAAATAGGTAAAAAAGGAGTTCTACCACATTTCTAACATAACACAAATAAGGTTTTTTTTCTTCTTTCATTTTTTTTCTCTTTTTTATATTTATTCAGTATTTTATTTTCCCCAGTTACATTTAAAACAATTTTAAACATTCACTTTTAAAACTTTGAATTCCAAATTCTCTCCCTACCTCCCTCCCCAACCAATCTTGTAGAGAAAGCAAGCAATTCAATATAGGTTATACATATTTAGTCATGCAAACATTTCCATATTAATCATGTTGTTAAAGAAAATACAGACCAAAAAAAACCAAAACCCTTCAATAAAAATAAAGCTAAAGAGTGTGCTTCAATCTGTATTTAGAAACCGTCAGTTCTTTCTCTGGAGATGGATAGCATTTTTCATCATAGGTATTGCTGAGTGTAATGCTACTGTGATACCCATAGCAGTTACTATGAATATGCGTGCGTATTTCCAGGGTGGATTCTCAAAATACAATAAACTCTCTTCCACAAAGCCAAAATATTTGTTTGGAACATCATTAGAATACCAGGAGGTAGGATTTAACAGGGTACTTATCACTAATCCTGACATGCCAAGCCTTCTTTCTGTCAGGCCTCCCCACAAACAAGTTCCCCTAGGCAAATTCCTCCCTCTGCCCACTCATACTTGCTTTTCTCTACCTGGCTCTCTGTTCGTTCTCTCTCTCTCTCTCTCTCTCTCTCTCTCTCTCTCTCTCTCTCTCTCTCTCTCTCTCTCTCTGTTTCTCTATCTCTCTGTCTCTCCACTTTGGGCAAGCTCCTCCCACACCAAGCTCCATGTGACTCACACTCCATGTGTTAGGCCTATTAATGGGCAGGGAAGATCTTCCTATTCTATTAACATTACATTGAAAATAGCTGTCATTTGTGGCTAATCATCTTACAGTAATGTTATTTTGTAGACAGTACATTTCACTTTCCATCAGCTCATATAAGTCTTTCCAAATTTTTCTGAGAGTATCCTAGTCATCATTTTTTTTGTATCACAAGGGTATTCTATCATAATCCCATACCACAATTTGTTCAGCCATTTTCCAGTTGATAGGCATCCCCTCAATTTCCATTTCTTTGCTGCCAGAAAAGAGTTGCAATATTTTTATATATAGGTCTTTTTTATCTCTTTGGGGATACAGAACTAATAATGGTATTGCTAAGTCAAAGGGTATATGCATGGTTTATAGCCCTTTGGGCATAGTTCCAAATTATTCTACTAAATGGTTGATTCCTCTTCTACTTTCCTGTAGGGTAAGATAGATTTATGTACCTAATTGAGTATATTTGTTATTCTCTTTTGGGGCTAATTCTGTTGACTGTAAGGTTCACTCACTTCCCCTCATCTCCTCCCTTTCCCCTACACTGTAAAAACTTTTTCTTATCTCGTTTATATGAGATAATTTGTGTCATTCTTTCTATTTCCCTTCTTTCTCTTAGTACATTCCTCTCTCAGCTGTTAATTTTTTATTTTTTTAGATATCATCTCTTCATATTCAACTCACACATTTGCCCTCTCTATATATATACTCCTAATTGCCCTAATAATGAGAAAGTTTTTTATGAGTTATAAGTATTATCTTCCTATGTAGGAATATAAACAGTTTAACTTTATTTAAAAAGTCCTTTATGATTTCCCTTTCCTGCTGAACTTTTGATGCTGCTCTTGAGTCTTGTCCATTCAGCTCTCGTCTTTTCATCACGAATGCATGAAAAATAAATAAATAAATAAATTTTAAAAGAATGCTTGAAAGTCCTCTATTTGATAGAATTTCATTTTTCCCCTACAGAATTATGCTTATTTTTGCTTGGAAGGTAATTCTTGGTGGTAAACCTAGCTCCTTTGCCCTCTGGAATGTCATATTCCAGTTCCTCCAATCCTTTAATGTAGAAGGTATTAAATATTGTGTTATCCTGACTGTGACTACATGATACTTGAATTATTTTTTTCCTGACTGCTTGCAACATTTTCTCCTTGACCTGGGAGCTCTGAGATTTAGCTATAATATTCCTGGGAGTTTTCATTTTCAGGAGGTGATTGGTGGATTCTTTCAATTTCTATTTTACCCCCTGGTTCTAGAATATCAGATTCTTGATCATTTCAATTAATAAGGATGCTATCAATCCTTAATAATTTCTTTTTTTCTTTTTGGAGAGGGAAAGGCAGGGAAATTGGGATCAAGTGACTTGTCGAAGCTCACACAGCTAGTAAATGTTAAGTTTCTGAGGCCAGATTTGAATTCAGGTCCTCCTTACTCTAAGGTAGGAGCTCTATTCACTGTTCCACCTATCCATCCCCTTGATAATTTCTTGAAAGATGATATGTAGGCTCTTTTTTCATCATGGCTTTCAGGCAGTCTAATAATTTTTAAATTATCTTTCCTGGATCTATTCTCCAGATCAGTTGTTTTTCTATGAAATATTTTACATTGTCTTCTATTTGTCAGTCTCCTAGTTTTGCTTTATTGTTTCTTGATTTCTCATAAAGTCATTAGTTTCCATTTGTTCAACTCTAATTTTTAAGGAATCAGTTTCTTGAGTGAGCATTTGTACATCCTTTTCCTTTGGCCAATTTTTCTTTTTCAGGAGGCTTTTTTTTCCTATGGTGAATTTTTGCGCCCCCTTTTCCACTGGGCCAGTTCTGTTAAAAAGCATTCTTCATTGACTTTTTTGAACTCTTTTACAATTTGACCTAATCTATTTTTAAAGTGTTATTTTTTCAATATTTTTTGTGCCTCATTTACCAAGTTGTTAACTGGTTTTTCATGATTTTCTTGAACACTCTCATTTCCTTTCCCAATTTTGCCACAATCTATCTTACTTGATTTTCAAAATCCTTTTTTAACTGTTCCATGGCTGTGAATGGTTCAGATTTTTCTTGGAAACTATTGATGTATGATGATCTTCTTATCTTCTTGAGTGTGTGTTCTGATCTTTCTTGTTTCCATCGTCACTTTTTATGGCCAGAATGTTTTTTCTGTTGTTTGCTCATTTTCCCATCTTGTTTCTTGACTTTTAGCTCTTTCTTAAAGTAGTGCTCTGTTTCCAGGGTGGAGGGTGTCACAAGCTTTGGGGGTTTTGTGCAACTGTTTTCAAAGATACTTCTAGGGGTCTGTAAGTTTTCAGTTCTTCCAAGGTGATACAATCTTTTTGTGTGTGTTTACTGCTCTCCTGGCCTGTGCTCTGGTCTTTGACCAACCACACACACTCTTTTCTGCCCTGGAAATGTGATTATGGTCCCTATTCCACTGTGGCCAGAAGTTCTAATGTGCTAGTACTTCTTTTCACCCTGGGACTGCCACCCAGGACTGCAACCCAGATCCAAATATGGGCAAAGCAACAAAGTCCTGCTCAGTGCTCAGAGACTGCTGTGATCTCCTTCTGACCAATTGGTCAACTCCCTTACCATCTATGGACTAAGAGCTTCAGGAGCAGCTACTTCAGCTGCTAATTCAGTGGCTCCCCAGGTGTGCTCCTGGTTTTAGGTGCCTGGTCTGTGCTGATGCAGCCTGTACTGGACTAGACTGGGCTCCACTTTCACCCAAGTGCAAGAGACCTTTCCTGCTGACCTTCTAAGTTGTCTTTGGCTGGAAAATTATTTCAACTCACCCTATTGTGGGTTATATTGCTCCAGGATTGTTTTATGTTATTATTTAAAGGTGTTCAGAGGGGTTTGGGGAAGAGCTCAGGCAAGTTGCCTTTTCTTAATCATCTTGGCTCCACTCCCACAAATATAATTTTAATACCTAAACCAGGGAGAGCAGAAAACAAGAAAGAAAACTATAAATGGGTTTCCATCATGAATATCAATGCAAAAACATTAAATAAGATACAAGCAAGGAGATACAGCAATATATCAAAAAGATCATACACTATGACCAGGTGGGATTTATACTTGGAATGTAGAACTAGTTCAATATTAGGAAAATTATAAACATAATTAACTACATCAATAACAAAAACAACAAAAATTATATTCAGAAAAATAATTTTTGGCAGAGTCAAGATGGCAGCATAGAAGCAGGAGTACTCTTTGAGCTCCCCCCCATAACCAACTCAAATACCTGAGAAATAGGACTCTAAGAAAATTTTAGAGCTCATAAAATGACAGAGAAACAAAGCTCCCACTAAAGGCAGTCTGGCAGGCAGACAGGAAGGGCTCATTGCAGCAAGCTGGGAACAGAACCTAGCCCAACCTGAAACTGTGGCTTGGCCCTGGGGAGACCAGGAAAAGCCGCAGAGGGAGCTTTCAGGAGAGCAGATCAGTGGCAGCTGTGGCAGTTTCGAGAATTATCAACCCATAAGAAAAAAGGACGGGGGGCAGCTAGGTGGTACTGTGAATAGAGCACCAGCCCTGGAGTCAGGAGGACCTCAGTTCAAATCTGACCTCAGGCATTTGACTTACTTACTAGCTGTGCGAACTTGGACAAGTCACTTAACCCCAGTTGCCCTCCAAAACAAAAGAAGTTGTCAATATTTTCAGGGAAGCCAGGTGGTACAGTGAGTATAGCACTGGCCCTGGAGTCAGGAAGAAACAAGGACAAAGTGAAAGGTCAGTGGAACTCAACTAAATTTGGGGGAAAGGAGCAGGTCCAGCTAACTGCCCCAGGGCAAGAAAGCAGCAGAAATGGCAGCCTGCAGCCACTTCCACATGGCTGCTTCAGATCTCCTGGCCTGCAGATTTCAGGGGGGCCAAGCAATCATTCAGAGGCTAACTACTCTTGCCTTAACCCTCCTGGATTGGGATTATCGCCTTGGGTGGTAGTCCTGAGGTGGTTGACCAATAAGCCAAAGCTGGAGGAGTCTGCAGAGATGGTGGCATCCTAATAGCTCTGGTGGCTGAGAAAACGCCAGCAATTTAAGACAAAGCTTTCCACTCTGAAAGAGAATTCTACAGAGCCCAAAATTCAAGTAATTCACTGGCAACATGAGCAGGCAAAGGAAGCACAGCAATCCAACTTTGTATTCCTTTTTTGGGGACAAAAAGGATCAAAGCATGGCATGGGAGGAAGACAACACAGTCAGAACTCACACAACAAAAGTTTCCAAGAAAAATGTAAACTTTTTAAAAGCCATAGAGCAGCTTAAGAAGGATTTTGAAAACCAAATGAGAGAAATGGAGTCAAAATTTGGAAGAGAAATGAGAATGATGCAAGATAATTATGAAAAGAAAGTCAACAACCTGACTAAAGAAAATAACACCTTAAAAAACAGATTAACTCAAATGGCAAAAGAGGCCCAAAAAGCTAGTGAGGAGAAGATTGCCTTGAAAAGTCAAATTTGCCAGATGGAAAAAGAATCTCAAAATCTCACTGAAGAGAATAATTCCTTCAGAATTA